>SJYX01003648.1:386452-443801 GCA_006410675.1 Oreotragus oreotragus | reverse complement strand
GTGCTGGGCCAGGGTGGGGGTGGGAGGGCATGAGAAAGGGATTTAATGTGGCCTGGGAGAGGATGTTCAGGGAACGTGCTTCCAGGATGATGGTCTAGGTATTATAAATGCTGAGGCATTAGGCAGGCAAAGGATGGGAGTGGGGCAGTTACAGTGTGCTCATGTGTGTATAAGTGCATTCTATGGGGACTCACCTAGAACCCCTGAATTGGTATGAAGATTATTTTAGGCTGAAAACATTTGATATTCAATAAAGACAGAAAAAAGCCTTCTCGGAGTTTCACTTATCTGACTAAAAGCAGCAACTTCTGGGAAACGAGGCTACCATAAATCCCCTCTCCAGGGGGTTTCATGGCCATGAAGAAGCTGGAAAGACCACTCTCACCTGCCTAATCAAACGTTATTACAGACTTTCTCACCTCTTGTTTGTGGCTCTAAAAATCCATTTGTCTTTGCTAATGACATTTATTTGTTCTTTCTAGAGAAGCCTGTTCTTCCCCCTTTTTTCCTCTATTAAATTAGGTATATAAGCCTTTAACCATTTAGCAAGCTAGCTGTTTTTTTGTTAGCATTGATATGCATACAAATACTTTTTTTCTATTAATCTGTCTCTTGTCAGTTTAATTCACAGGCCCTAAAAAACTGCACCAAAGAGGGTAGAGAAAAGTCTTCCTCGCCAACAGTTCCAAGTAGAGGAATAGCCCTTGCAGAAGTGTGAGGGTGTGAGCGTGTGAGGGTGTGAGGGAGAAGCTCGATGCATCTGAAGCACAATGAGAGATGGAGTGTGGCTGAAGCAAGGGAGAGGGTGGGTGTGGCAAGAAATGAAGCTGTGTTGCTGTGACAGTCAGTCGTGAAGGCGCTGAGGACTGTCACAAATGTACCTTAATCAAATAATAGGTAAGGATCACCATTAGCACTTGAGGATTCTGAAAGGATGTCAGATATGGCCAAAGTCTATTTGCTATTCTGCGTCAGACTGTGTTTATAGACAGGGACCTATCTATAATTTTTATTATGATTAACCCCATCAATAAAAAAGGTTTGAGCATTCATCCTCAGTATCTGTTTATTTTTTAATAAATTACATACATATAACTATAATTTCATATGTCTTACTCCTGTAAGACTGTTTATAAAATATAGCATGTACAAAAAAGGAATTTTAAAAAGAATATGTATATTATAATGTCTTTCCAAACCCCATAATCTTAAACCTCTTTGGGCAAAAGTTCCTTTCTATTGGGAATGCCTACCTTCAGCATATGAAATGAGATATAGATCTAACTCTGAGTTCTTTCAAGGAAAACTCAGAAGATGAAGCAGGAAAAATTGTTCAGAAAAAAAGCCCCCAGAAGATAATAGTGACACCAGTCTCTATTAGACTTTTAAGAGAGTGGTTCTCTTAGAAACTGAATTGTTTCTTAGGAAACTTTTGACCATGTCAGAAATTGACTTGTCTCCATATTCAGAGAGGAGTGATGTTAGCATTCAGTGAACAGGTCCAAGGCTGGATGTCCTGGATGCCCAGGTCAGTCTCCTATTAATCAAGAGTTGTCCCACCAGGCATTCATATATGTGAAATATTATTTTAAATTATATGAAACTTTAGTCTTACTCCAATTTACTTGTTAAACACACAGTAGTTTTGATACATATTAGCATGCTAGTTTTTATTCTAACATTCATGCATACCTTTGACTTGCACTCATTGACCTGTACATTTATTTTTTTCTTTTTTCCCACAGCTTTATTGAGGTATAATTGACATATAAAATTTGTACATCCTGTATGGAATATCTTCTGGTCTTATTACTTCTCTCTTATCTAAATTTATCTGACTACTTCAAGCCTTCTACTGAGTTGGGTCTGAGTGTTTACATACTGAAATTTATATCACTTCATTACTTACTTCGGTTTTTTTGGTCTTCATTTTGCAGGTAGGATATTATATTGATTGCATAAAGAGAAATATGAGTACAGGTAAATGTTATTTTCTATACATTTTCTTTTAGGATATCAAGTTGGGTGTTACAAAAACATTTATTATAAAAAAGTGGTTGTAGGGTAGTGAATATTCTTCATACTACTGGATTAGTGAATGCATGTCATTATACACTTGTCAAAACCCATAGAGTATACAGCACAAAGAGTGAACCCTGCTGTAAACTATGGATTTCAGCTAATAATAATATATCAATTTTGACTCATCAGTGGTAACAAAGGTACCTCAAGAAAGCAAAATATTAATCAGAAAAATGTTAATAAAGGAGAAGTGTCAGCAGCAAGGGAGTGTACCTGTGCTCTCTCTTCCCTGTAGCCCTCAAACTGCTCAAAAAATAATTTTTTTTAAATTTAAGGCAACACTGGTTCTGATTGGCTTGAGAACTGCTGCTTTAAAGAAAGAACTACTACATAAAAATTCAATGTATATTAAAAAAAAATAACATAGATGATAATTGTCTTCCAAACCTTCCACTTCCCTAGTATACTCACCAGGAACATTTCTGTATCTAAAATGAGAAATAACTGTGCAGACTTGTCTCTCCGTAGAAGAGGTGACAAAATTAGGCAGTTTTAAAATGTCTGCTGCCAAAGTATAATGGCAAGAAAAGGAGGAGTCTGTCATTCATTTCCTAAATTATAAGCATTCGAGATGCATGTATTTCTTGGAGTAATTAAACTTTTTGTGAGTGTTTGCACTGCATACTAATCCATCTCTGATTCTGACAGCTGAATTGAAACTGCCATTTCTCTCCTAACTTTCTTTGGCTGTTTTCCTCTGAGTAATCATATCTTTTTTTTTTTTTTTTATAAGTGATGGGTTTTAATACTTTCATCAGGATGGGCTCATTGACTATTCATATTCTGCTTATATTGTGCGGCAGCCACATGGGAAGTCGTAGTAGGATTTCAAAGCAGAAAATAGTAACTCTGATGAGAAGACTGTTATGTGTGGGTGTTTGGAAGTTATGAATATGAGATTAAACAAGCAAATTCTATTTTAATGATTTGTGCAAAATGGAAACGTGATTTCGAGCAGATGGTTAAAAATATTCTAAAGCACTTTTATTCAAAGAAAATTACAGATATTTAAAAACCCCGATTTATTTTAGCTTTGGTTTTCTTGAAAATTGGAGAAGAATTTTTTGGTGGGGAAGGGAGTTGAATTACACAAATGAACATTTTAGAAGAATCATTTATTTTATTGTTCTCTTTTGCTGCTTCTCTCCCTGTGACTAACGTCTGCACCTCTTCCTTTCCCATCCTTCCTCTCCTACCCTCTGTCCTTAGTATCTCCTGCACTGACCCCTCAGGGTGTCATCTAAACTCATCTTTATTGTAACATTCTTCCCTCATCCCTGCCAGGAAAGTGCATCAGAATGAAATTGGCAAGATCTTTTGACAGCTTGTCTTGACTCCTCTGTTGCCAGGAAAGGGAAAATGGCTATTTATGTGGTCCATTTCCACAAGCTGCTGTTAAATTATGGGCCAAGTTCTTTTACTACAGTGATTAATATTTCCTGATTGACAACCTGGCAGACTGCACGGGGCTAATCCAACCTAGGAGCAACTGGGATTTCCCTAGATCTGGGCAGCGTTCAATAGAGCCTTCACTTGGATATTCGAAAGTGGGTTTTTATTATCCAATTTTCTTTACACTAATTGCAGGCTGATAGTATTGGGTTGAATCATATGGCATTGCTATCTATTATAACAAATATCAGCATTGTCATACGGTTCAACTTCATAGACAATAATTATGTGTTGATTAGGACTGAATAGACTATCAAATCATTCTATAAAAGATGTAAGGTAGTCTACTGGAAATACAGACACACCATAAACCAATAAACTACAAAACAAACCCATTAAGAATAAAGAAATTCTCAACTAACATAGGAAGTTTAGCTGCTGCTGCTAAGTCGCTTCAGTTGTGTCCAACTCTGTGCGACCCCACACACGGCAGCCCACCAGGCTCTCCCGTCCCTGGGATTCTCCAGGCAAGAATACTGGAGTGGGTTGCTATTTCCTTCTCCAATGCATGAAAGCGAAAAACGAAAGTGAAGTCGCTCAGTCGTGTCCGACTCCCTTAGACAAGGAGGTAAATAAGAGACGAACACCCTATAAGGTCCTCCGCAATTGCAACAGTTTTGCTGTACACTTGGAAGTTAACTTTCTGCACCAAAACCATAACAGCGATGACAAGAACATCCAACATTTATGTATTATGTGCCTGGCTTGGTGTGTGTTTTATATACATTTTGCATTTAAGCCTTACCACAAAGTTATTAGGGAAATTATTATCCTCCTCTTATAAATGAAAAAAGTTAAATTTGAAGGTGAAAACAGTCCAGTTTCTTAGAGATACATTAAATTGTAAAAAAAAAGTCTTAACCATATCATCAGTCTCACTTGAGTAAATGTGGCAAATCTTTTATAGGGATATACTTTTAATAGTCCTTGGGCCAAGATTCTCAAGCAATGAGAATCACTGGGAGACTTTCCCCTAACCCAAAATTTGGACCCTGTTTGTCTTTGCTCCTCCAAGGGTGGTCTTCACGGCAGCATTACTCACATGCTTAGGAGTTTATTAGAAGTGCAGGATCTCAGGCCTCACTCTAGTAGAACCTTATTTTAACAAGGTTAAATATGCACAGGTGATTTGTATACACACTAATGTCAAGAAGTGTGGCTTTAAGTATAGAAGAGCTCTTATGTGCATGAATTCTAAACAGACCCCCCAAGGTGATTCTGATATAGGTGGTCAGTGGTAAGATCATACTTTATAAAACTCTGCCCCAGGACACGATACCAAAATGTAATCTTCGGAAAGCTCTGCTGCAAGAATTTGAGATGCCAAGAGGGGTGTCCACAGAGTCAAGACAATATAAGCTATGGATGCACAACAATTGGTGTTCTGATACTCTAGCTGGACCCAATAATATAACCTAGAATACTGGCAGGGCTTCATCAGCTTTTTCATCCCGGCGGGCAGTGGAGACTGTATCCCTGATGTGAAGAGTAGTAGCAGACTGGACTACCTTAGATGTGAAATTCTTAGACACTAAAACTATAAAAATAAAAAAAAAAATTCTGTGAATTTGGTATTGACTCCTTAATGTGTTTGTATTTAACTTTTAAATGACTGAAATTACTTGCCACTAGGGTATCTGTAGGTGGCAGGAGACATCTGTAAGGCTACCCCTTTTGCCCCTCCTCTCCCGCCTCCTCCCCTTTCTTCTTTCAACCTGGCTTCCTTTCCTCCCTTGAAATCTTTGATTTTAGTACTTGGATTCCGGTATTTAAGGGCTTTCCTGCTGGTGCAGAGGTTAAAGCATCTACCTGCAATGTGGAGACATGGGTTTGATCCCTGGGTTGCGAAGATCCCCTGGAGAAGGAAATGGCACCCAACTCCAGTATTCTTGCCTGGAGAATCCCATGGACGGAGGAGCTTGGTGGGCTACAGTCCACAGGGCGCAAAGAGTCGGACACGACTGAGCGTCTTCACTTTCACTTTCAGGACAAAGTGATGCTGCAATAAAGTGCTGGGTGTATTTTGTGGCTGCAAGGAACCAAGTACATTCTCCTACCTACTTCCAGGGTTTCTGATCAAACAGTGAATTAACTTCTGGAAATTTGGAGTGGTCCTAAAACAAAAATATTAGATAACAGAGTGGCTTAATTTGTAGTGTGGATCCCACTTTTAGGCACCCCAGATTTCTTACCGCTTCCCCCTCAAGAATGAAAATGTGACAGGGGAGGGATAGGTTTTAGGGGCAAAGTGCAGCCATCTCTATTGCACAGCTAAGAAAACAGGTACCACAAGGGGGAGCAAAGTCACAGAATTAAGAGTCACAGTTGACTGTCTCCCAATTTGACTGACCCCAGCTTTCTGGATTTCGTGTCATAGGCATTCTCAGGATAAGGTTTGTGAGGCAAAATATGGGAAAGTTGAGGAGAACTTGAAGAGATTAAGAAATGACTTGTGAATCACTCTAAATGGCTGGATCAGAAGAGATCCACCAAGAGAAAACCATCAGTCAGTCACACACAGGTCACTATACGTGAACCTCCTTCACAAGTGTATAGAAGTGTTAGTCGCTCAGTCGTTCCTGACTCTGCGATCCCATGGACTGTAGCCGGCCAGGCTCCTCTGTCCATGGGATTCTCCAGGCAAGAATACTGGAGTGAATTGCCATTCCCTTCTCCAGAGGATCTTCCTGACCCAAGGATCAAACCTGGGACTCCTGGGTTGCAGGCAGATTCTTTACCGTTTGAGCTACAGGGAAGGCCCCATCACAAGTGTATAGGAACTGTAAGTTCATAGGCAGAAGAATGACAAACTAGGAAAACTCACTTTAGAGGAAAGTAGATATGGGCTGGAATTCTGGCCTTTGCAGTTATTGGACTTTCCAGATTCTCTCTGTAAAATGAGGACAATAGTAATCACCTTGTAAGCTTCTTATAAGAATGTATGCAGAATGATTTGTGTTTGTGACCCTACCTTCTACAGCAATAAAATGGTGCCTTACTAATATTAAGACATTGACATTCAAAAAAAAAAGTTTATTGACAGTTTATTGGGCACCATGATAAACTCAAAGATGATAAAGATACTGTCTCCAATGTTTAAATTGCTTTCTGTCAGATTACAACTGAGATAACAAAAATAACAAATACTCACTGGGGAGGTACAAAGGTCTGGAGTTCTTAGAAGTACTTTTTAAGGATTATCTCAATAAGTGCTTATAACAGTCCCAGGAATAAGGCATTTACCCATTTTTCAGATGAGGAGACTGAGGCCTCAAGAGATGCAGTAATTTTTATCAGCTCCCTCGGGAAGCTGCAGAGCTAGGATTCACCTCTGGGTACCCTGTCTTTGGGGCTTGTAACCACCTAAAGGTTACAAGGTCTAGACTCAGCCAACAGTTCATTTCCAGTGGCTGCACTCTTTGCTGCTGTGTTATATTTCCCAGGTGCAAATATGAAATAAATCTCAGTGGCACCATGGATGAATGATATGAATACATTTTGATTTGACTACAGTTACTGCCAAAGTAACAGAAATCTGTATGCAGGTTAAGAAGCAACAGTTAGAACTGGACATGGAACAATGGACTGGTTCCAAATCAGGAAAGGAGTACGTAAAGGCTGTAAATTGTCACCCTGCTTATTTAACTTACATACAGAGTACATCATGTGAAATGCCAGGCTGGATGAAGCACAAGCTGGGATCAAGAGCACCGGGAGAAATATCAATAACCTCAGATATGCAGATGACACTACCCTTATGGCAGAAAATGAAGAACTAAAGAACCTCTTGATGAAAGTGAAAGAGGTGAGTGAAAAAGTTGGCTTAAAACTCAATATTTGGAAAACGAAGATCATGGCATCTGTCCCATCACTTCATGGCAAATAGGTGGGGAGACAACGGAAACAGTGAGATACTTTATTTTGGGGGGGCTCCAAAATCACTGCAGATGGCGACTGCAGCCATCAAAAAGACGCTTGCTCCTTGGAAGGAAAGCTATGGCCAACCTAGACAGCAGAGTCATTAAAAAGCAGAGTCATTACTTTACCAACAAAGGTCCGTCCAGTCAAGGCTATGGTTTTCCCAGTGGTCACGTATGGATGTGAGAGCTGGACTATAAAGAAAGCTGGGTGCCGAAGAATTGATGCTTTTGAAGTGTGGTGTTGGAGAAGACTCTTGAGCGTCCCTTGGATAGCAGGGAGATCCACCTCGTCCATCCTAGAGGAGACCAATCCTGCGTATTCATTGGCAGGACTGATGCTGCCACCTGATGGTGGCAATACTTTGGCCACCTGATGTGAAGAGCTGACTCATTTGAAAAGACCCTGATGCTGGGAAAGATTGAAGGTGGGAGAAGGGGATGACAGAGGATGAGATGGTTGGATGGCATCACTGACTGAATGGACAGGAGTTTGAATAAGCTCCAGGAGTTGGTGATGGACAGGGAAGCCTTGACATGCTGCAGTCCATGGGGTCGCAAAGAGTCGGACACAAGTGAGCGACTGAACTGAACTGACTGCCAAAGTATACTTCTTGCCTCTGATCTCTCTACCCTCCTGGCCAACTGATCCTTCCACACTGCCAACAGTTACCCTTATAAAACATGTATGTGATCATGACACTCCTCTGCTTAAAAGGCTCACTGCTGTCTGCAGAACTGTGTTCAACAGCTCAGCACAGGAGGCCTCTCCCAGTTGGCCCTGACCTTCCTTCTCAGCCTCTGCTTTGGATATCTGGCTCTTCACCCAACACTCTTACATAAAACAGCCCCACATGAAACTAGGGCAGTCAGGGATTCCATAGTTAACCTCCTGTGTTGCAAAATGGAAAGAAAATATTTTTTTCACTTTTTCCTTACATTCTATTCTGTTGTTATAATGTAAAAAGATTTGCCTAAAAATTAATTTTAAAAAGCTATATAACTAAAAACAATGTGCACGCACTCACTTGAAACACATGTATGTTTTACTTTTCTTTTTTTTTTTAAATAATTTTCACCTACTGTCAAAGATCTGGTATTTCAGAGGAGGGCATCCTGTAACTCATTAGCAATTCCCCCAGAGTAGGATTTTCCTTCTCCCTGAAAGGCAACACTTTCCCTAAGGTGGCAAACTACTTACTTCAGTTCAGTTCAGTTCAGTCGCTCAGTCGTGTCCGACTCTTTGTGACCCCACGAATCGCAGCCCTTTAAGTCCAGTTCAAATATCTCTTCTCTGGGAAGACTTTCTCCCCCAGCCTTTTATTCGGTGCATTTTTCTTTCCTCAAGGCTCCCAAAGAGGGAGTAGCTCTCTTACAGCTCTACAGTACTGCCTGTAATTACTTATTTATACAACAATAGATCTTGAGACCCTTTAAGGCAGAATTCTACTGAGTCCCTAGTTCATATTTGGTGGTTGGCCCACAGTAAGAAATCTTATCACTGGATACAAGAATGAATAAAGTCCCAAAGTCCGTACTCTCTTTAGATCAAGCACCATTTGATACGGACACGCCTTTGGACAAATCACTTTGATAAATCAGGCCAATAATATTGGAGAAGGACGGTGTGCGTGCGTGCTGTCATACCGAGCTCTTCGCCATGCTGTTGACTGTAGCCCACCAGGCTCCTCTGTCCATGAAATTTTCGAGGCAAGAATACTGGAGTGGGATATTTCCTCCTCCAGATCTTCCCCACTCAGGGAACGAACCCGCATCTCCTGCATAGGCAGGCGAATTCTTTACCACTGAGCCCCCGGGATGTGGAGAAGGTCCCAAACGCTAAATGTGTCCGCCAAAACCTAGAGACATCTTACGTACTACCTGTTTCCCCACCACGCCTTTCCCACCATGCTGACATTCTCTAGCTACTTTTAGGATGGGGAGAACATGGTGCTCAAGATGGATGTTTTTCTCTGCCTGATCGAATAGCTTCGCTTTTCTTTTTTTGTTAACATCCAAGACAATTCAGACTCCAGTGTTCCTACTGGGGTTGGGAGTAACATCCCATTCTTTCATGGAGACATCCAAAGTCTGATTTTCCCCACTGGACTCAAAAGAGCCCCACCACAGCGCTCACACTGGGTCGAAGACTGCCCACCGGCCGGGTGGGGTTTTCCAGCGGCTGGGGCAGCGCAAGCCGGGGAGGCGCTGGGGGCGTCGCCCACGGCCGCCGGGCTCGGCACGCAGGGTCGGGCTGCGGTTGGCCACAAGAGGCATCCATCTTCCCGGAGAAGCGCCGCGCTTGCTTACCGCGCCGGTGGGGAGGAGCGGGGCGAGGGTGGAGAAGAGAGGTCGATCGGGCCCCTCCCGCGAGCCCTGCCCCGCCTCGCCGAGCCCGGCGCGGCCGCCCGGGCCGGTGCCGCCCGCAGCTCGCTGCCCAGGCGCCGGGGTGCCGCGGGCCGTGAGCGCGCCTGCAACTTTGCGGCCGCCAGGGGCGCGGCTCCTCCAGGGGCGCGTGCGGGTGTGCCGGTAGCCGGCGGCCTCCTGGGGGCAGCAGCGGCAAGGGGGACCGGGGGAAAGAGGCCGTCTCGGCGCACGGTGGCCCAGGAGGCGGAGGCCCCGCGAGGCGCCGGCGGTGGAAACCTAAACTCCGCCGGGGCTGCGCCCAGGACGCGTTCTTACAGCGCGTTAGCCGCCCTCGCGGCGGCCGCCCGGGACTCGTTTTAGGATAGCGATTCCTCTACCCTGCCCGGGGCAGTAGCAGCCGTGTGTGCCGACGGGGGAGCGGCAGCAGCATCCCCAGCCCGGGCGGGACCCCTGAGCGCCGGAGCGGGCGGCTGAGCAGGAAGGGAGGGTCGCGGCGCCCGCCCTCGCCGGCTGGCCCTGCCCCACGCTCCCCGTGCGGTGGCTAACAATGGTGCGGAGCGCCGGCGCGATCCCCGCGTCCGCCCAGCGGCTGTAGAGGAAGTGGCCGGGCTCCGGGTGGGGTGGGCAGGGAGACGCCCCCCGCCACTCGCCTGCTGGAGTTCGCCGGCGCGCGGGCCTCTCCGGCCCCCTCCGGCCCCGAGCCCTGGGCTCCCCTCCGCATCGCCGACGGCAGCTCGATCCCGAGAGTATGGTGCCAGCGCCCGGGTTAATCTAGTCCTCGGCTCGCTCCTTTTTTTTCCCCTCCTCCTCCTCTCCCTCCCGTCGGTGCTGCTTCTGGGTTCCCGGCATTTGGGAGTACAACTCTCTGCTTCTCCGAGGAGACTGACTGGTCGGTGACCCCTCACAGAACTTGCCCATTGAAAGCAAACCCAGAACAGCTGGATAATGTCCACTCCGAGCAGATTCAAAAAGGACAAAGAGATCATCGCCGAGTATGAAAGTCAAGTCAAAGGTACGGATGGGAGCGGCTGCCTTGCTCCTTTTGTGTGCTTTCTTGTCATTGTGCTCCGGGAGTTGCGTTTCTAACTTGGGGGTCTGCGTTGGAGGGAGGTGGTGAGGGACAACTGGAGCGCCTGGTTGAGCCATCCGGGGCTTCGTGCAAGCCAGTCTCAGTCCCAGTCCCGTCAGGTCCACGGGGAGCTGGAAACCCGGTGGCTCTCCCCCGCTGCCCGCTCGTAGGGGAGAACTGGGTTTAAATTAACCACCTTCAGCCGGCAGCTTACATAGGAGGTAGGCAGCAGCAGAGGTTTCCCACCCCCAGTTATCATCACCAGCATTTTTTTTTTTTTTTCTTTTAAAGAGTCATTTTTCTGAAGTCTGGACCCGAAGTGGTCTAGAGCTTCCTTGAGTGCAGGAAACTGGCGACATCTGCACTAATCACTAATTTATCAGGGCGAGTCCTCCTTCTATAAAACAGCTCCCTAAAAGCCTGGCTGTTAAACCGAGAAAGGACTAGTGGAATCTGACTCTTCCTGTATAATGGGCCGGAATTCAGTGCCGCCTTTCACACTCACACGGGAATATTGCTTTATCATTTGCTGGAGGCCACTTTCAAGTAAAATGAAGGTTTGACTGTTTGAGTAGTAGTTTGACCATTTACGTGGTCACCTAATGAAGGAATCTAGTTAAGGTTGATTATGGCAATTTTACTTAATGTGTCTTGCGGTTTAAAATATATTTTTTCTCCCTGGTACAAGTATTTTGTGTTGCTGTTGAAGTGTTTAATAAACATGTATTTGTTGTTTATTTTTTCCTCCTCTTCTCTCTATCACTGGTAGCTTTTCCTCTATCACTGGTAGCATTGAGACAATGGGTGGAGTGTTGAGATTACTGCTGTTGTTTGGAATAGTCAATGCAAAGTTGATAAAAATTGCTTTGTAAACACCTGTGTTTGTACAGATACAATCTTATGAAAGGGCTGCAGAGAAAGGCATTCCTGTTCTTGTCTTTGGAAAGGCAGGAACAGCCTGGGAGTTCTTTTGTGTGGTCAAGTTGTGAAAATGCCAGGAGTCCAGTGAAAGGACCTGAATAGGGAAACCTTCTGTCAATCAGTGAGACTCTGGACCAACTTATGACTAGAGGCAAACAGGATATGCAAGCCCAGGGACTTATATTTCCTTTAGGTTGACTCCAGTAATGGAGTTAAGATGAACACTCTTCAGGAAACACAGATTTTTATCTGCTTGCAGTTAAGATAATGTATGCTTGTAGGAACTGGTTACATTGACATGGAAGTTATTTTAGCAGAGAAGTAATTATTTGCTTAGAGACAGATAAACTTTCTAATGAGCATAACCTTTCTTTTCTTAACAAATCCAACAGCCTTTCTCAGGTAGAACTCCTGTTCACAATCACCATTTCTCTGTGCAGTTTTTCCACATGGCTCTTTGTGGCAAATCTTCAAGGGGTGGCATTCTGGATTTTGTGCTATCTGCAGCGCTGACTAGCAGCATGTACTTCCAAGAATTGGTTTCTTTATTTCTGCTCTAAGGTTGTTTGTTAATGTCAAGTCTTTATCTGAAAAATATTCTCATGATTAATGAATTCTGTAGTTACGCGATTACTTACATACTTTGAGAGTGTAAGCCCTCAACATTGGTTTAAAAATCAATAAAACTGGATGTGTTGCTGTGTTTAAAATGTGTCCATCAAATAAGGAAAAGTTATGAACATGGTGAAAATTATTTTTGGAACAAATTCGACCCATAAAAAGTGATCTCTCTATTCCCTTCAACCCTCCTCACCCACCTGTGAGTCCTCAGGCAGCTTTATGACTGTTTACTACACCTGAACTACCTTTCTCATCAGGGCCTGTGTCCAGAGTTCATCTGCTTCCTCTGCAATACTTACACATCCTGTGTCTAACCCAGATCCTTACTGTCGTTGTTCAGTCGCTAAGTCATATCCAGCTCTTTATGACCCCATGGGCTGAACTGTTATCTTCCCCTTTTCACACACACCATTCTCAGGACAACTGCACTTCTTATGATAACTGGGTCTAAGATACCCAGGGGGACGCCGCAGAGCTTCTCACCACCTAGCCGCAGAAGTTCCAGAATCACTTTTGCTGTGTTCTCTTGATTCTTGTTGTTCAGGTGCCAAGTTGTTTCCCACCCGTGGACTGCAGCACACCCGGCTCCTCTGTCCTTAACTATCTCCCAGAGTTTGCTCAAATTCCTGTCCATTGAGTTGGTGACGTAATCTAACCACGTCATCCTCTGCCGCCCCCTTCTTTTGCAGTCAACCTTTCCCAACATCAGAGTCTTTTCCAATTAGTCAGCTCTTTGCATCACTTGGCAAAAGTATTGAAGCTTCAGCTACAGTCCGTCCAGTGAATATTCAGGGTTGATTTCCTTTAGGACTGACTGGTTTGATCTCGTTTCCCCTAATACCAGCTCCTTATATCCATATGTAAATATGGGAATAGGGAAATACAATGGAATTGGACTATACTCACTTTGAATGGTACAAATTCGCCTGAACTTACTAGGCAACATCAAGAAGACAGTGAGAGAGAAATGAGAGTTAAATAGTGCCTGAGGCCTGCTGTCTGTGAAGTGAGAATAATTCCCTCATTAAGAATAGTTTCAGAGGTAGGATCCTGGTTTTCTGTTTCTTTTCCTGAGCCCCGCCCCTTTAAGGTTGAATGTCTCACCCTGGCAGAATGCTAGTCCAGTAGTTAAAGATAGGTGGTTTTGGAACAACCAACTCTTTCAGTTCTAGCAGGTATTTCATCTGATGGTAAACAAAAGAAAGATGGCTCATTCTATCGCTAGAGGAAAATCTAGCTGTATTGGACTCATTAAGAGAAGACACTTAACAGGTCTCTTCTGAATTAATAAAGCCACATATATTGAACTCTCTGGATGACTTACATGTAGGGGAGAGTCACCTTTGCTTTAACTTTTTTCGTAATGAATTCATGTCTGAGTTCTCAGGGAATTAATGTGTAATACCCAGGCAGAGCGGTAGTAAGGAATCCACCTGCCAATGCTGAAAACAGAGAAGAGGTGGGTTCGATCCCTGGGTCAGGAAGATCCCCTGGGGTAGGAGGTGGCAACTCACTCCAGTATTCTTGCCTGGAAAATTCTACAGCAGAGGAACCTGGCGGGCTGTCAGACATGACTGAGTACTCGTGTTCATTCACATAGACAATACAGAAAAAAATAATAAAATCACGTTCAGAAAAGTAGAGCACAGGATTGTAAGAGGGGGAATAATTGGAGATTATGACTAGTTAAAGGAATAGATAGGTTTAAATCAAGGACCAACGGACCCCAAGCAATAATTTAAAAGGCATGTGTTTGGAGGAGAAGGATTATTTCATGCATGTTGGTCAGTTTCCCAAAGATTTAGAATCCAGAGAAATTAATCTCTTGTTTGTGTGGGGCCTTAAAAAGCAAGCTTGTCTGGAAAAGTATATGAAACTCAAACCAGTCGACTAGACTACTTTTAGCATCTCTGGCAAAAAACAGCAGTGGAAAAGATCATAGCAAGTGGCTAGCAGAAGTTTTGAGAATTATCTGTGGATTTCAGAGATCTAGTAATTTTTGAATTCTGCAGCAGAAATATTATAGAGTCCATATAAAAAACATGGGTTCACCTATGGGGGTCAGAAGAATCAAAAGACACATTTTATGAGGTGTAACTTGTGGATGGGAAGTTGTGTTTGTTTTTAATAATGCGTGTTGTTAGTTGCTAAGAATTGACAGCTATTATTTGCAGTATTTTCCAAGGGATAATCTCGTACTCTCATCTACATGCCATATGTGCAGGAAGTGCCAAGAAAATCTGTTGTTCTTTAACCACCCTGCTGCCTGAACTACAAATAGTACATTTTGGTGGCAGATGGAGCATAAGAAATTGCCAATTCAGTTTGATAGGACCTCACATCATGTGATAGGTTTCAGTGGGAAAATTAAAAGTGGTCTGTCACTCATACGGAACCTGTGTCTACGTCTAATGTTCTTCCATTTAGCTTGCAATAGAAAATGACAGTTTAAATTGTGAATCAAAATTTTATAGTTGGGAAGGACTTTAAACATTTCCTGTCCAGCCTACTTATACAGTATAAGGAGGCATAATGTCAGTTGCACAATTAATTATAATATATGTGGGACTGGAACCCAGGTCCTCGGCTTTTCAGTAGCAAATCAAACTAAGTAGAGTAGGAGATAGAACACTTACCTATTTAGACTTTATGTCCATTGAAGAAATCATACCTAGGTGAAAGAGAGAACAACTCTTATCTATTAACAGGAGGAGTTAATTAAAATGATTAACAGCAACTAAAAAAATACTTTTTTCACCAAGATCATTTCAAGAAACCCCAGTGCCCAGGCAGTAACTTCACATCATGCCTTTGAGATCAAGGGGAAAAAATAGGTGAATATGTACAAATGTAACACATTTAAAATTTTGGTCATGCTAATTGCAGCCATTGCAATAAGACCTCTTAGACTGTCCAGAAAATCTGATCAGTTTCATGAATTTGAAAATATCTTAAAGAATAGTTCTGGAGAAATTTTTAAGCAAAGCATGTTCTTCTGAAATACAGTGAGGGTTGGCATATGCTATGGGATGATAAATCTGAGCTCTAACCGTTTATATTGGTTTCCTACTCCGAGCTGAGATAAATAGGTCAGGAACCCCTACATCCTCAGCTCCAGTCCAACTGAGAGTCTACTTTGTGGGTTGACCAGACCCTTTTTTATGCTACTTGTTTTTATTTCAGATTATACCACTGAGAGTTAAGATTAAAAAAACAAAAGCCAGGTAAGCTCTATGTCTAATCACTCAGTCTCTTTTTGTTTTAGTGGTTTGAAGTCAGAAACTGATAGTAGAGACAGTTCCTTGAAGACATTTTTAGTTACTTGAAGGTGTTTTTATTTGTTGGGCCCAAGTTACCTTCTAGTTTACTAACAGCATATTTGTGCTCACCTGCTGATATCTCAGGATGGGAAGAAACAGAACATACAAAGAGCAGAAACTTTGGTGTTAGCCACTCAGCCCTGCCACTGTTGATATATTGGACCACTGTTAGTCAATTTCTTCATCTGTAAAATGGGAATAATATTGATAGTAGTACTTACTTCCTTACCTTTGTGAGGCTTCTGTGAGGTGATTTGTAGAAAGCCTTTATTTCAGGCTTGGCACTAATGAATAGTCTTTAAAAATTAGGCTTTGTTATCTGTTTAATTTTTATTTTCTTTAGTTTAAACTGCTTCTTTTTACATTCTGAGTTGGATAAGCTTTTTGAAATTAAAATACATAATCACCAATCTGCTGCCTAAATAGATCCCAAAGTGGGCGATTATAAGCCATTCTAATAAAGTGCTCTGTACACTTAGAATAGAAAGAGTTTCATGGTGAAATTAAAAAGGGATATGTAATAGGCAAACCAGAAGGATGCCCAGCTCCTTCTAAGGTGGATTTTTTTTGTGTGTGTGTCATTGCTTTTTATCCAAGTACATATAACAGAGCCGAGAAGCACATTTCCTAGGCTGCCATGTGTTTGCTTACAACTTTTGTTTTAAATGTTCTCTTCCTTTAATGATACCAAATGAGCTTCCCTGATTACTCAAGCAGTAAAGAGTCCTCCTGGAGCGCAGGCGACACAGGAGAGGTGGGTTCGATCCCTGGGTAAGGAAGATCCCCTGGAGGAGGAAATGGCGACCCACTCCAATACTTTTGCCTGGGAAATCCCATGGACAGAGGACCCTGGTGGGCTACCGTCCATTGGGTCACAGAGTCCCACATGACTGAGCTTGCACACAGCTTAATGATGCCAAATGGAAAATGAGAACTGTAGTCCTGTGACAAAAGGATTCTTATAATGTCCAATAAAGTCTCTGACTTAATTTCATAGCAAAATATTTTGTTTTAAAATCATTATAGATGGTCTTCCCTGGTTGCAATGGTTAAGACTCCATGCTCCCAATACAGGGAATCTAGGTTCCATCCTTGGTCAGGGAGCTAGATCCCAAATGCTGCAGCTGAGTTTGCATGCCCCAACGATCCTGCAAGCTGCAACAAGACCCACCTCAGCCAAATAAATAAATTAAAATAAATTTTTTTAAATCAATGTAGAAATGAGCTTTTTTGCGTGTAACTGTTCATTTGCTTTTGCTTATGAGAGCACTCTGCTTTTTTCCAGCTTTATTGCAATAGAACTGACATAACAGAGAGCAATTTGATATTAAAAATTATTGTCTATTATCTCCCACATCTCCAATAGAGCTTTGTTAAACATTAATTGAATGAATAAAGTAATCATTTTGAATTATTATTCCTTTATAGTATAACCAACATGTTCATCATAGAATTATCTAGGGTGTCCGACAATCAAGTATTATCACAAAATTAAATTGAACTCAAATGTAACATCTTTAGAAAGTCACAAAGCTGGAAACAATCTAAATGTCCAACAGTGGAGAATAGTTAACTAAATTCTACTTGGGAATGATTAGCTAACTTATACATGTGAAGTCATTAATACGGGTTTTTGAAGAACATTTTATGGTATGGAGAAATATTTTCTAATAATTATTTAGAATTAAGTGAATAATTTATAATGTCTGGTAGGCCAAATTCTCCTCCCTTATACCCTTTCAAAAGTATCTTGGTGATCTTGATCCTTTCTCTTTCATGTGCATTATAGAATCAGTTTTCCTTCCATGGAAAGTCCATTGGCAGTTTGATTAAAACTGTGAAATTATAGAGCAATTAGCAGAGAACTGGCATCTTTATATTAGATTATAAATTCTACTTACACATGAATATGAGTATTTCTGCATTTACTTAGTTATTTTTAAATATCTTACTATAAAGTTTTATATTTTCTATGTCTTTTGTTAGATTTATTTCACTTTTCTTACTGTATATGATGTCTCTTTTAAAATTGTTTTTTAATTGTTTCCGGTGTGCAGAAATGCCATTTCAGTTCAGTGTGCAGAAATGCCATTTACTTCTGTATAAAAGTCTTATATCCTGTCGCCTTGCTAGTTTATTATTATTACAAATAATTTGTTCATTTTTTGGTTACAAAATCTTACTATTTGCAAATGAAGACAATTACATTTCCTCCTTCCCAATCCTTTTGGCTTTAATTTATTCTTCTGCCCTAGGCAGAATTTTGAGTATGAAGTTGATAAATGCAGTGAATTGGCATTCTTTTCTTGTTCTGGACTTAAAGGAAGTGTTTTCAAGCCTCTTTTCCCCCATAAAGGATAATGATTATTTTCATTTTGTTATAGATATTCTCATCAGGTTAGGTGAGATCTCACATATTCTGTTTCCTTGAAGTTTTAATCATTAATAGTTGATTGAAGGTTATCTTTTTTCTTTTTGATTTATTGATATTATTTTTTCTTCTTTAATCAGTTAATGTAATGAGAAATAGTCATAGAGTTTCTAATAGTAAACCATCTCTGTATTCCAGAATTAAACCTGTCTTCAGCATTGTATTATATATGTAAATAGTTGCATTCAGTTTGCCAGTATTTAGGTTTTTTGGAGGGAAGTGTTTTTTTTATTGTTTTTTGCTTGGTTGATTGGTTTTTGTCTCTAAATTCTGAAACAAAATAGACCCATGGCTTTGCTTTCGGACACTGTCCTTGTCGGGCTCTTGTTTCACTTATACTAGCCTCACAGAATGCATTGGAGAGTATTGCTTCTCTTTTTATTTTGTGACTTTGAAATTTTGGAATATTCCTTCTCTTGAAAGGTCCGTAAAACTGCTTATTTGAGTCTAGTTATTTTTTTTGTGTGAAGAACTTTTAACTGCTTATCAACAGTTAAGCTTTAGTTTTATTAGTGATAGGATTATTTATTCTTTATATTCCTTCTGAAGTCAGTTTTGATAAATTATATTTTTCTAAAGCTGTCTCCATTTTCTGTATGTTTTCAGACATTGACATAATGTTGATGATAGTTTATTTTTGAAATAAAGGCTGATTTGTATTTAATTTAAGATACCATTTTAGGGAATTCCCTGGCAGTCCAGTGGTTAGGATTGGAAGCTTTCACTGTGAGGGCCCAAGTTCAGTCTCTGTTCGGGGAACTAAGATCCCACAAACCATGTGGTGTGGCTAACAATAAAAATTTAAAAATAAATTAAAAAATAAAATATTATTTTAATATATTTATTTTTATCTCATCTCTTCGCTGAATCTTAAAAAGAGATTGTCTATTTTTGTTGTTTTTTCTTTTCTCTGTTATTGATTTCTACTCTTATCTTTATTATCATCCTTTAAATTTTTTTCAGATTTATTCTGTTCTTTATCTGTTTTTTTTAAGTTGGACATACAGCTCATTTGTTTTTAAATTTGTTTAATTTATTTTTAATTGGAGGATAATTGGTTTACCATATTGTTTTGGTTTCTGCCATATATCAACGTGAATCAGCCATAGGTATACATATTTGCCTTCCCTCTTAAACCTCACTCCCACCTCCCACCCCATCCCACCCCTCTAGGTAGTCACGGAGCACCAGATTTGAGGTCTCTGTCATACAGCAGATTCATTCAGTGCTGCTCTCTATTTGTCCTACCCGCTCCTTCCCCCACTGTATCTACAAATCTGTTCTCTGAATAGGTTCATCATTACCATCTTTCTAGATTCCATATATATGCATTAATATACAACAATTTTTTCTTTTCACTTTTCTTTTTCTGACTTACTTCACTCTGTATAATAGACTCTAGGTGTATCCACCTCTTTAGAACTGAGTCAGATGTGCTCCTTTTTATGGCTGAGTAATACTCCATTGCATGCATGAACCACAGCTTCTTTATCCATTCATCTGCCGATGGACATCTAGGTTGCTTCCATGTCCTGGCTGTGGTAAATAGTGCTGCAGTGAACGCCGGGGTACATGTATCTTTTCCAGTTATGATTTCCTCAGGATGTATGCCCAGTAGTGGGATTGCTGAGTCATTTGGTAGTTTTATTCCTAGTAGCTTTCAAGCTCATTGTTTTTGTCCTTCTTTGCTATTATAAGCATTTAAGGCAATGCATTTTTTATTCTTAATGTAAACGTTATTCCTAACAAAAGTGTTATTCTTAAGAAAGGCATCTGTTCTTCTCCCCTAATAAATATTTATGATAATTTCCCTTAAAATACTGTTTTTGCTTCATCTAGCAAATTTTGATCTTGTGGAGTTTATTAAAATTATGTTCTGAATATTCTGAATTTCTTACAATGGTTCCTTCTTACCTATGAGGTATAAAGAAGTATGACTTTACATTTTAAAAAAAGTCAGGCTATTTATATTTTTAAAAATATAATTACTGCATTGCAGTCTGAGTAATTTCTGAGAGTAATTTATTTATTTGAAGTGTTTGAAATTAGTTGCAGATCATTTCCTTTTACTGTTCTCTGGAGGAATTCATGTAAGACTGGAACTATGTGACTCTTAAATGTTTAATAAAGTCATCTAGGTCTAGTATTTTCATCAAGAAAAAAAAACCGCCATTGCTTTTGAATTTACAAATTTTCTAATTTTTTGACATAAAATTGTTTATTGTATCCTCACACCTTTTTAATCTCTGCAGCATCTGCAGTTAAACTTCTTTTCTGTTAATAACAATTGTATGTGTGTCTTTTCTCTTTTTTCCATGAGTGACCTTGCCAGAGGTATGTTTATTTTATTAGTCTTTTCAAAGAACTAGTTTTATACTTCTTTGATTTACTGTATTGTATATTTGTTTTCTATTTTGTTAGTGTTTCCTCCCTATGATTCCCTTCCTTTTACTTTTTTTGTGAGCATTGTTTGCTGATCCTTTTTAAAATTCTTATTTATTTTCCAAGTTCTTACTTTTTATAATGTAAACATATAAGGTAATAAAATTTCCTCTAAGATTATTTTTCCACGTTTATTGTTCAGTTTAAGAGGATAGCATATGTAGCTTTTCTTTTTTTTAAGTGTAGTTGATATACAGTGTTGTGGTTGTTTCAGATGTATAGCAAAATGATTCAGTTATATAAAAACTGAATATATATGTTATATATGTAAAAATATATTTTTTCTTTTTTAGATTCTTTTCCATTTTAGATTATAAAATACTGTATATAGTTCCCTGTGCTATACAGTAGGTCCTTGTTTACCTATTGGTATTTTATATATAGTAAAATATATAAAATGTGAGAGTTGGACTATAAAGAAAACTGAGCAGAGGAGAATTGATGCTTTTGAACTGTGCTTTTGGAGAAGACTCTTGAGAGTCCCTTGGACTGCAAGGAGATCCAACCAGTCCATCCTAAAGGAAATCAGTCCTGGGTGTTCATTGGAAGGACTGATGTTAAAGCTGAAACTCCAATACTTTGGCCACCTGATGCAAAGAGCTGACTTGTCTGAAAAGACCCTGATGCTGGGAAAGATTGAAGGCGGGAGGAGAAGGAGACAGAGGATGAGATGGTTGGATGGCATCATCGACTCAATGGACATGAGTTTGAGTAAACTCTGGGAGTTGGTGATGGACAGGGAGGCCTGGCATGCAGTCCATTGGGTCACAAAGAGTTGGACACAACTGAGTGACTGAACTGAACTGAACTGAATGTATATCTCTAAAAATTTTTACATGTAGTGTTTTTCTTATCTTTCAGTTTTGTGTACTTTCTAATTTCCATTGTGATTTTTTTTCTGTGACTCATAGTCTGTTTAAAAGTATTTAAAATTTTTCAGATACAAAATTGTTTCATTTAATTTTGTAACTAATTTCTAACTTAATTGCATTGTCATTATAGAACATGGTCTGATTATACTGATCTTTTGAAATATTTTTCTTGACCATGTTTTCTTTGACCATGCTATTTAAGATCATAAGCCTCAACCTCCTGTGGCTCTCCCCATCTTCCTTCTCTTGTGTTCTCTCCATAGCACTTGTTATCATTTGACCTGTTTTATACTGACTTCATCTTGTTTGGGAGCTTTTAAAATTCCTTACTTAGATGAAAACTGGTGATGTGGTTAAAATCATATTTTAAAAATATTTTATCCAGCGTTTTGGTTTCAGTCAGAAGAGTCAGGGCTATCTATCTAAATTTACAATATACTGTAGGAAGCAGAAGTCTGTTATTCAGTAGGGTGTTTTTTTTTTTTTTTGGCCTCTCTTGGTGGCTCAGAGGTTAAAGCGTCTGCCTCCAATGCGGGAGACCCAGGTTCGATCCCTGGGTCGGGAAGATCCCCTGGAGAAGGAAATGGCAACCCACCCCAGTATTCTTGCCTGGAGAATCCCATGGACGGAGAAGCCTAGTAGGTTACAGTCCACGGGGTCGCAAAGAGTCGGACACGACTGAGTGACTTCACCTTCACCTTTTTTTTTGAGCCCATCATTTAAAAAAATTAATTGATTTGTCTTTGCTGCTCTGGGTCTCTGTTGCTGCAGGCGGCCTGTTCTCTGGTTGCGGTGCCCGGGCTTCTCACGTTGATGGCCTTTCTTGTTACTGAGCACAGGCTCCAGTAGTTGGAGCACACGAGCTTAGTTGCCCCGTGGCATGTGGAATCTTCCTGCACCAGGAATCAAACCCATGTCCCCTGCCTTGGCAGGTGGATTCTTAACCATTGGACCACCAGGGAATTCCAAGCCCATCAGTTTATTACATTTTTTAATGAGATATTATTGACATTATAATATAACATTATATAATAGTATATTAGTTTCAGGTGTGGAGGAGGGCATGACAACCCACTCCAGTATTCTTGCCTGGAGAATCCCATGGACAGAGGAGCCTGAGGGCTACAGCCCATGGGGTCTCAAAGAGTCAGACACAGCTGAGCGACTAAGCACAGCACAGTTTCAGGTGTACAACATAATGATTCTAGAGTTGTAAATATTGCCAAATGAGCAGTAGAGTAAGTACATCACCACACATAGAATATTTTTTCTTGTGATGAAAACTTTTACGTCTGCTCTCAGTAACTTTCATAGAATTATTTTTAATTCATTCAATATCAAGTTCTGTTTTAGCAAGAGAACCCAAAAATATATACAGGTCAAGTTACTGGGAAGAATCAGTGTATGTTTTTTCCTAAAGAGAATTACAGGGGTATAGTCCCTGTCCTCTAGAATGATGCTTATAATCCAAGATCCATACACTAAAGAGGAGAGCAAACAATGTTATCCTAACACTTTCAAGTTCTTCGTGAATAGGTATATGTCTGCACACGGAAAAATCCAGGATATGTGCATTTTAGGGATGAAATGTGTAGTGAGGATCAGTGAAAGGCTTTGATACGGGCTGCACATGAGAACATCCACACTTTTCTGAATAATCTTGAGATGCTGCTGGAAAACTGGGGTCTTGCTTCTGTTTTTAATATGCAGTCTGGTCTTTCATTCCTGGAGTTTGCAGGTAACAGCTTTCCTTTCCTTTCAGAGCTACTTCTACCATTTTATCCCTTGGAGTTCTAGTCTAGAGCTGGCTGCAGTGACCTGTAATAATTCAGGGCCTCCTAGAAAAGGTAGCACCCTCTAGCCTTCTTGGCATCACAGCGGAATAGCCAGTGTAGCATAAGGAGCGTTTACGAAGTCCCAGCAGTTCTTAAAGTGCTTCGTGTCCCAGTTTCTGGGCTGTCATTTCTAACTCCTTCTCAGCTGATCTGTGGAAGACCTTTCTTTGGGCTTTTGCCCTTTTATTATTTGCTTTTATTATTCTGAAGGTGCGGCTTACAAAAACAGTTCTCTCCCTCAGACCTCCAGCAGTTAAGATAGAACAATAGGTGTCTGCTTATCTTATATAAGTCAGGAACTTTTGACATCTGAGGATGTCCAGATTTTAGTCTGGCTGTGAATGTAGCATGTTTGGAAAATGGAAGCAAGCCGCCAACGACTGCCAGCATTATTTACCAAAGAAGAGAGAGCAGAAAGAAGTCATTCTGCTCATCTTACTTTCCATATGTCGTGGCTGTGTGGCGTAGTCCGAGGTCTTGTCAGTGTCCAAGGAACAGTTCTCTTTGAGGATCAGTGATGGCTTTTCCTTGTGCACATACTGATGATGTACAACAGCTCAGTCAAATTGTAACCCACAAACAGCGGCAGTAATTCTGGAACTCAGAGCCAAAGATGTGGCTGTTGCTGCAGGGAGCTGCCTCCTCCTGTCTTCAGGGGACAGAGAGAAAAGGACAGGTGGGTGAAAAGAGCAGCTCTTCAGAAGGCTCCTTAAGCAGCCCTAGCAGCGTGGAATGTTTCCGGGAATGTTTCCGGGGCTGACTCCTGACTTGAATAATTTGCCCTCATTTCTTTGCTGTGCTGTTTTCACCTTTCTCTTCATCATTACAGACAGTAGATGCATTCCCTAGGAAACATATGGCACAGAAAGCTGGTAAGTTGTGAGACTTTAGAAAGGAGGATTTGTTAGATTTCATGTCCCTTAGAAAAGTTTGCTGAGCATACTACTACAAAGAGAGAGTGTATGTTAGTGAATGCTTTTTCAAATGGCCACTCCACTTCTAACTGACCTTCAGTTACAATTGTTTTAAACATGTTAATGGGAACTCTCAAATGTGTCACCAAAAGTGCATGTTTGAGAAATTTCCAGACTGTATTTTTATAAAATTCAGAGTTTTAGTGATACACATTTTTTCTGTATTCTCCAAATACCTAATCTACAAATAAATAGATCTTTTTTGGGGACTGAGAACTCTACCTCCTAGTCAGGTTAACATTTTTAGTCACTTTTATGTTAGGTGTCTCTTTTCCTCCATTGTTCTTGATATTAAATTGTGAAATAATGTACAGGAAGCCCTGTGCACTGTCAAATGCAATAAAAATTACTTTTATGGGCTTTGTGGTCAGTCATCTTCTGGCAGTTTCTGACATTCTCCTAGTGTCTCATTTTCAGATACCAGGTAACACTCTGAAATAAACATACCTGCATACATTTATAATTATTCTGTATAGCATAGTAGTTTGTAGCATAGCCTCAGAAATCAGACTGCTGACCTGGGGTCCAAATCCTGCCTCAACTACTCTCCAGCTACTGGATTGTGAGCAGATAACTTCCTCTCATCCTGCCTTACTTTCTTTGCCTATAAAATAGAAATAATAGTACTTCACTCAGAGCATTGGTAAAACGAGTATTGAACAGACAAACTGACTGGCACATAGTAAGCGCTTAAAAAGTATTGGTGTATTGCCATTTTTATGTACTCTGGCTCTGGAAGCAATAGTAATCAACTTTAGATTGTAAAAGATTTAGTAGCCAGGAAGAGCCTCAGGAGACCTGAGGACCAAATCCTGGATGGGATTCAGCAGCGGGAAAAGGCCATTAGTTAAAAACTAAGGGAATCCCAGATAAAGTATGGACTTTAGTTGAGTGAGTAAGTGAGTGAAGTTGCTTAGTCGTGTCCGACTCTTTGCGACCCTGTGGAGCGTAGCCCACCAGGCTCCTCTGTCCATGGGATTCTCCAGGCAAGAATACTGGAGTGGGTTGCCATTTCCTTCTCCAGGGGATCCTTCCTGACCCAGGGATCGAACCCAGATCTCCCGCATTGCAGGCAGACGCTTTAACCTCTAAGACACCAGGGACTTTAGTTAATTTTTAAAAATACTTAGTAAGAATAGACAAAGCAGTTTCTCTTTTTAAAAAATGTGGTCATTTGCAGGATAGTTACTGTAGACTTGCTTTTTATTCAGCAGTAGATTGTTGCTGCTCAGAGTTGGTCCGTAGACCAGGGCTGGTCAGAACCATTTATTAACAGTCCATGAGGAGATATGGTAAATCATGGCCCTGCTTCCTTTATCCAGAAAGTCTTGCTCTACACAAATGTCAGCTAAACTAAACAGTGCTTAGTGATGCGTTGATTTAGGTTTTGGCACAAGCTCTTTATCTCATTGTGGATCTGCAGCCGACAGTTCTCTGGCCTGTGGGTGAGTAATGTTGGTCGGCACCATTCCATAGAAGCATATAGAGAGCTGTCTTTTCCCTTTAATGGCTTGTACTGTTACTTGCTGTTCCTTGTTGATTTAGAGACAAGATGGCCCTTCGAATGGGACAGTGGTGACATTTACCAGTGGCCGCCTCTGTACTTTCAATCTTCATCAGTTTCAGTGATTGGGCTTCCTTTAAAAAGGCAGCACAGTGGAGAGGTTAATACCTTGGATAAGTGCAGTTCAAATTATGGTTCTTCTGGAACCTCAGTTTTCTAACTTGGAAATGAGTATAATGATTACATATATTTTATAAGAATTGTTTTGAGGATTAAATAAAATTATACCTGAAAAGAAGTTAGCACTGCTCTTTTTTTTTTTGTTTAAAAACTTTTTACTTTTTATTGCAGTATAGCCAGTTGATGTTGTGATAGTTTCAGGTGGACAGCAAAGGGACTCAGCCATGTGTACACATGTATCCATCCTCACCCAAACCTTCCCTCCCATTCAGGCTGCCGCATAGAGTTCCCTGCGCTATACAGTAGGTCCTTGTCAGCAATCCATTTTAAATATAGCAGTGCATACATAGTGAGTTTAGTACTGCTCTTGGCAGTTAGTAAGGGCTCAGTAAAAATGAGCTACTATAATTATGACTGTTATTTGCTACTGTTATACCTGAAGCTGTTGTCTTTATTAGTGGCAGATTTTTTTCTTAAATAATTTAAAACTCATTCATCTCCAGAGAGATTAAAATTACTAAACAGATTTCAGTTTTACAAAGCAAACACTAAAAACTGGGAATTTTAATGGTTCTTTAGAAAAGCAATGAGAGATATTTAGCCAATCACCAGAAGCTCTACTGGACCCAATCTTGAAAGAATTGTTTTTGTAGGCTTTCTAGGACCTTTACCTACAAAGAGGCACTTTGTTACAATTCCTTGTATCATCGCTGTTTGAAAACCTTGAGAGATAATGAATTCTGTTTTCTTCATGAGTGCCATTGCAGCTAGAGATGTAGGTTGCTCTGCCTTTAACCTGTTCCCCTTGTTCATTAAGGGTTGCCAGAAATAAATCTGCCAAACAAATGGAGAGAACCATAGTTTTTCTAACTGCTGTCAAAGGCATACTCCTCTCATTTTCTTCCAGATGGGATATGTCGATTAAGTGTGTATATGTGTGTCTGTTTCTCTCCTCTCTTTAAGCAGAGCAGCACCCTTGCTCAAGACACCTAAGACGGAGACTCATCTCATGTCTCTCTTCTCTTTATATCTTTCACAACTTCAGTCTGATTTCTCCTCTGTGTTCACCGACGCGTGTTCCCTGTGCCTTTCAAGTCCTTTATCATTTGATTGTTTTGAGCTAAGATCTAGACTCCTTTCATAACGAATCAGAAAAAGGCCTGGGTCCGGAGTTTTGCTTGTTTCCTGATGCAAAGTGCCTGGTTACAGTACAGTGAGTCCCCTACACACGAACTTTCACGTTGTGACCTTTCAAAGATGCAAATGGGTATCTGGTTCCAGCAAGGAAGCAGAAGCTGTGCCTTCAACATCAGGCATGAGTGAAATTTCTGCTTGCCTTCGGTCTCCTATTACTGATGATCCTTCAGCTCTGCCACCTCCCACGTCTCCCTCTTTCAGTCAGTAACTCTTCTTGCCTGTTCACTTGATGCCAGCCTCTGAATGCCAGCTGCTGTACTCTACTATTCTACATTTCAAGGTGCTGTACTGTAAGATTAAAAATATTTTTTTAATGTATTATTGGTGTTAAAAAGATTATAAACCTATTACAGGACAGTATTATATCGTCTGCTGTGTTAGTTAGGTGTGTAGGCTAAACTTTGTTGGACCGGCAGATAAATTGGACTTGTAAATATGCTTTCCCAACAGACCTTGTTCGTATGTTGGGGACTTACTGTATAAACATTGCCTGTAGTTAATATTGTTAGTGCCTACCGTGCTAGCAGCTAACATCTACAGTGTGTTCCTTTTGCGGGAGGTCATATCAGTGTCACCTTACAGGTGGGGAAAACGAAACTCAATACTTAGAAACTTGAAATAGTTTCCCTAAGAGCACACAGCTACTAAATGATAGAGCCACCAGGGTTCAAACCTCTGTTCTAATTCTGTAGAGAGCTGCCTAAGGACATTGCCTTACAAAGATGAAATGCTTAGATTTCATGCCATTCATGCTCTTGAAATTTCCAGAGAGCCAGGAAGAATGATTACCATCTTTGTCTTAATAAATAGAGTTTGTATTAATTAAAAGGCTGTATTTGTTGTTCAACGATTATGTACTAGGTGCTTCCCAGGTGGCTCAGTGGTATAGAACCCGCCTGCCAGTGCAGGAGCCACAGGAGACGTGGGTTCGATCCCTGGGTGGAGAAGATTCCCTGGGGGAGGAAATGGCAACCCACTCCAGTGTTCTTGCCTGGAAAATCCCATGGGTGGAGGAGCTTGGCGGGCGACAGTCTATGGGGTCGCAGAGAATCAGACAGGACTGAGCAGGCAGGATTACGTACTAACGTTAAACTGTTACTGTATTATTATCTCAGTGGATAACTTGATAAAAGTCATGATGGAACTGCCTCTTTGAACGCAATAGAAAAGGCATTTGTGGGGAGAAGAATTTTAAATGTCCTAATTTGGAATACTCCTGCTATATTTAGTGCTCTGTTCTTGGGAATAAGAAATTGCTGCTTCAACTCCTGTTACTCCCACCCTGCTCCTTCCCCAACAAAGACGCCCTGCCTTGTCTTATTTTCTGCTGGGGAAAGAAATGGTATCTCTTTAAGCTGGTTCTCTAAATTTACTTAAGCTTTGTTGCTGTTGCTCCTTTTTGAGGTGTTAGGACTTCTGGTAGAGCCTCTGAGCCTGTATCAGAATCACCTGGAGGGCTTGTTGCAGCAGTTTGCTGGGCCCCACCCCAAGCCCTACCATTTGCCTTTCTGACAAGGTCCCAGGGGGTGTTGAGGCTTTGGAATGGAGACCACACTTGGGACCCATCTCTGGAAAAGTCAAAGCAATTTTGTAACTTCTTTAGATTAGCCTATTTGGATGCTAATTTCCTCCCAATTTTCCTAAAATCTTTACCTTTCTTACAACTGCTGTCAGTTCCTGTAAATGGACATCAAATCATGGCAATTTAAGCTAAGAGTATAGAAAATGCATGTAGCCCTCAGCTTCTTCCCCTGGTTCTACCGCCCCTGCCTATCTTTGTAATTTGTTAGTTTCTCAGATTGTGAAGGGTCTTTTCACATCACACCTGGGTAAATTGAAAACTAAAGTGGGAACATGATGAGCCCCTGAGGAATAAAGCTTCAATTTCCCCTGCACATCTGCATGTGCTTTTGAATTAAGGAAAAAGAGCACAGGCAAGGTGGCCTTTTTAAGACCTCCTATAGCACCTTTCCATTTTCCACAATCACTGCTGACTCAGGACAGTCAGGAGACTTGACATCTAACCCTGGAGCAAGTGAAGTGCTTGTTGTTTTTCCAACTATGGTTAATTCAAGTTACTGTAAGGATGGGATTTTTTTCTATAAATAGGAAATTTTATTATGTTTCATGAGAGTTTTGGGTTGATTTTTTAAAAAATCCTAGGTTCAGTGACAATTTATGACGTTGCTAGAGCAGTAGTTACAAAACAATTCCAATTTCTGCTGTAAGTTAGGATCTCAACTCAAACCATAAGGAGAAAAATTAAACAGAATTACTCTTGAAAATCCTTGAGTCACTACGTTACCAAGAACTGCATCCATGAAAACTCAGAAGGCAGAAATTAACTTCTGTGTCTCATTGCTCAAAGACTGTGGCCTCACACTTGCATGTAGCCAAAGTCTAGTTGAAAGACTGAAAGGATGGTGAGGAAAGATAAGATTTTCCTTCCCTCCCTTGGACTCATCCTAGAAAAGATGGACATGGAGTTAAATCCTAATAAATGTACTTATAATGTGACTGCATTATATGTTAAGATAATTGAAACTTTTGATTCTGGGTCTCTGATTTAAATTCTTTTACAGTCATACTGGAATTAAATATCTTTCATTCATTCAGCAAACACCTGTTGAGTATCTGCTTAATCAAACTGTAGACTCTCCAAGGGCAGGTTGTTTTTTTTTTTCCTAATTAAGACAACTGCCTTGCATTATAGGAAAAGACAATGGCACCCCACTCCAATACTCTTGCCTGGAAAATCCCATGGGCGAAGGAGCCTGGTAGGCTGCAATCCATGGGATCACTAAGAGTCGGACACGACTGAGCGACTTCACGTTCACTTTTCACTTTCATGCATTGGAGAAGGAAATGGCAACCCACTCCAGTGTTCTTGCCTGGAGAATCCCAGGGACAGGGGAGCTTGGTGGGCTGCCGTCTCTGGAATCACACAGAGTTGGACACGACTGAAGTGACTTAGCAGCAGCAGCAGCAGCCTTGCATTATAGTAGTTGCTCAGTGGTGTTCGTTGCATTGATAACTAATAAGACACATCCCATGTGTTTTTATGGATTGTGTCCTAGACTTAGAGATGGAGAAGTAAACAGAGATTTTCTACATAGTGTGTTAGAGGTGTTTCAAATTTATGGGAACTTTATACAGGAAGAAATTAGTTCTGCCTGGGAGAGTTTTAATACAGGCTCCCAGGGACAGGGGAGCCTGGTGGGCTCCTGTCTATGGGGTTGCAAAGAGTCAAGACACGACTGAAGCGACTTAGCAGCAGCAGCATGGGAGAGATGTAGGTTTTATAGATGGGTAGGAGTTCTCCAGGAAAGGAAGGGCATTCCAGGTAAAGGAAAGTCTCCTGCAAAGATTCTGTAGTTTTTCTTTTGAGGAATCATTAGTTTAATGTTTTAAATACTTAGAGCAGAGTAACAAGATGAGAATAGGAAGGTAATGCTGTTAATAGCTTACAGCTATTGAGTGTATATTATATGCCTTGCAGTGTAAGTATACTTTGCACACATTATTTTGTTTTAATCTCACAAGAAACCCGTGAAGTACATTCTACCATCACTTTCCAGATTAGAAATTGAGGAAACTTTGTTTTGTGAGAAATGGCATAGTGAGATGACGATCATTACGTTAAATGTTCTTAGGTTATTCAAGAAGCTTAGACTGTGTGGACAGTGGGGAGCTATTTAGGATGATGTGATCAGATGTGAGGATGAAAAACTCTTGAGTCGAAGGAGGCCAGTTTAAAAGTTTTCTTGTAGTCTACTGTGGCATATTGAAGGCTTCAGTTCTGACCTTGACCTTGGGGGTAGAAACTATAAGAGATGAAGGAGACAAGAGAGGTTGAATCAAAAAGACTTGATGACGCTTGGGAGAAAGACGTGTGTGATCAGGCTTACAAAAGGGAGAACAAGGTATACGGTGATGGCCTGGGAGAAAATGCTGTATGTTTTTTGTCCTCTTTTAGACCTTGTATTTCTTTGGTTTTGTATTTTTGTATTATCTGATACATATTAACTGTACATGCACATAACGTAGAGATGGAAGCACGTTGAGAGTATGCTCATTTTTTCCTTCTATGGATGTACCATCAAAAAAGTTTGGAAGCTACTAATCCAAATGTATCCAAAAGAGCACCATCCAGAGGTGAGCCAGCTACTGGAGCAAGAAGGAATGAATAGGTGAGGCGAAAGATGGCTGGCTACCTGTACTTTGACTTCTGTATTTATTTGGCTGCACTGAGTCTAAGTTGTGCCATGCAGGATCTTTTGTTGTGGCCCATGGGCTCCAGAGTGTGGGGGCTCAGTAGTTGCGGTGGGCAGGCTTTGTTGCTCAGCAGCACGTTGGGGTCTTCGTTTCCCAACCAGGGATTGAACCCACATCCCCTACATTGCAAAGGTGGATTCTTAAGCACCAGAGAAGCCCCTATACTTTTACTTCTGCAGGTGATCATTTGAAGTTCTTTCTCTCTTTTGTAGCCATTTGTCTTTTGCATTTCAGAATAATCTCCAATAATCAGGATAAAGGTGCTGAAGAGGGAAGGGTATTCCTTTCCTATGGGAAGGATTCTGTTCTAAGACATTAAAGACACTTTAGGTATTACAGTATTTAATAAGTGAGTGCATATTAAGGTCATCTAATCCATCTTCTTCCTGCCGATCCAGAATCTCAAACAAGTAGTCAGTGGGCTTGTTTTTGAACCCTTTGGGAGGTAGGCAACTCAATCCTTCAGAAGGAAGTTTGGGCAGACGTAATTGGAGGAAAGTTCTTCCTTTTCCAAGTTGCAGTACACTTTCCCATACGCACCTTCTACCCATTGGTCCTTTCCCTCCCTTTAAAATAGTTACAGAGCCAATAGCAAGGGGCTTTGCAGGTTACCAAGCGAACATACGTGCACAGTCACACCTAATGCTCACAATTCTTCTGTGGAGTAGACAGGTATGTGTTTGTTGTGATTGAAGAATTGAGGCAGTTGAGACTGTAGTGCCATGGAAAAACATCCTAGTTATTTTTCCTGTAAACATTTGTCATGCCTGATTTGCATATTTGTATAGGAGGCATTGAAGTACCAGGAGCCATCTGACATGGGTTTCAGTTCTGGTTCTATCACTTTCTAGGAACAAGACCTTTAGCAAATTATGTTGCTTTTCTGAGCTTCATTTCTCTTGCCTATAAAATAAGGATAAGCACTGTTGGGAAGATGAAATTAAATTACTTGTAAAGCCATTATAAAAGCTTGGCATAAAGTTAGCTGTGCAACAGATGTGAGTATACTTGTTTTTCCCATCTGTGTTGAATATTATATATATATATATATAATTCCATTATATCAGCTAATGGAGGTTACTGTTTACTTTTTTCCCCAGCTTTATTGAGATGTAGTTGACATATGCTGCTGCTGCTGCTGTTGCTTTGGTCGTGTTTGACTCTGTGCGACCCCATAGATGGCAGCCCACCAGGCTCCGTCATCTCTGGGATTCTCCAGGCAAGAACACTGGAGTGGGTTGCCATTTCCTTCTCCAATGCATGAAAGTGAAAAGTGAAAGTGAAGTCACTCAGTTGCGTCTGACTCTTAGCGACCCCATGGACTGCAGCCCACCAGGCTCCTCCATCCATGGGATTTTCCAGGCAAGAGGACTGGAGTGGGTTGCCATTGCCTTCTCCAGTTGACATATGACATTTGTACATTTAATGTATGGGTATATTGGGAAATAATTATCACATCATTAGTTAATCCATCAATCACCTCACATAGTTATGAATCTGTGTGAATGTGGTATAAACATTTAAGATTTGCTCTTTTAACAACTTTTAAGTATATATCAATAATACAGTATTGTTAACTAGTCACCATGCTGATAAAGAATCTGTCTGCAGTGCAGGAGACATGGGTTCAATCCCTGGAGAAGGGACGATCCCCTGGAGAAGGGAATGGACAGAGGAGCATGGCAGGCCAACTGTCCGCTCCAGTATTCTTGCCTAGAGAATTCCATGGACAGAGGAGCCTAGCGATAGTCCATGGGGTTGGGAAGAGTCAGACGTGATTGACTGGCTAGTGCTTTCACTTTCATGCTGTACATTAGATGTCCAGAACTTATTCATCTTATAAATGGAAGTTTGTACTGTTTGACCAATATCTCTCCATTTTCTTACCTCCCAGCCCCTGGCAACTGCCATTCTCTGTTTCTATAACTTTGCCTTTGAGTTCACGTGTGAATGAAATCATATGGTATTCGTCTGACTCTAACTTATTTCACCTAGCATAGTGTCCTTAAGCTTCATCCATGCTGTTACAAGTGGCAGAACTGCCTTCCTTTTCTGTGGCTGAGTAATATTCCTTATGGACTTACCTGATGGCTCAGTGTTAAAGAATCCGCCTCCCAATACAGGAGACACGGGTTCGATTCCTGAGTCAGGAAGATCCCCCTCGAGAAGGAAAATGGCAACTCACTCCAGTATTCTCGCCTGGGAAATCCCATGAACAGAAGAGCATATCTGTGACTTGACTGTTGTGAATAATACTGCAGTGAACAAAGATATCACTTTGAAATAGGGATTTCATTTCTTTTGGCTTTGCCAGATTGTATGGTAATTCTAGATTTAATTTTTTCAGGAATTAATGAAGGTTACTTTGGAACTTAATCCTGTCATTTGTCTTTTTAGTTGTTTCGTAATAATAATTAGTGTTTATCTTAATGTTTTTAGAAAGAAGCTTCTTATTTCAAAAGTCATGAAAAGATGCATTTTTAGAAAGAAATTTAGGCTACTTTTGTTTTGGAGAAAAAAGTTAAACTTGCATTGATGCTTTTAAAAACATTTAATTTTATATGACATCTAATGGATCACTATGAAAGTGTTAGTCAGTCGTGTCTGACTCATTGCGACCCCCTGGACTGTATAGCCTGCCAGGCTCCTCTGTCCATGGGATTCTCCAGGCAAGAATACTGGAGTGGGTTGCCATTTCCTTCTTCAGGGGATCTCAATCCAGGGACTGAACCTGGATCTCCTGCATTGTAGGAGGGTTCTTCTGAGCCACCTGGGAAGCCTTACTGCACTGCAGCCACATGGTACGGAATGGGAAGGGATGAGAGTAGGTTTTCTTTTTACTCTGGAATTTTTCCTTCATGGAGTCATGTGATAAATGCAGAAGTATGTGTTTGGAATTAAGGATTTGAAAAGGAAGGATCAGTCAGTTTCAGTCGGTTCTGTTGGACTCTCTTTTATCCCTTTCTTCTTCTCATGTTCTGTCTTAAGGGGAAAATGTGATTTTTATTTTCATCCTGAGAATGCTACCACTTTGGGGGACTTTAATTTTGATAGGCGTGAAAGCCCTTTGACAGCTCCTCTCTAAGGTTTAAGTGTATATTTAGCCTGCCAACCTGGGAGCTTTCTGAGGACTAGGATCCAGTGAGAATTCTTCACTGTTACTGGCACATTAGCACAGTGCCTGGCACTTAGAATGAAAGCTATTTACTGACCGAGTGAACTATTACTCATTCCTTTATCAGTTGACAGAGAAGGCAATGGCACCCCACTCCAGTACTCTTGCCTGGAAAATCCCATGGACAGAGGAGCCTGGAAGGCTGCAGTCCACAGGGTCTCTGAGGGTCGGACACGACTGAGCGACTTCACTTTCACTTTTCACTTTCATGCACTGGAGAAGGAAATGGCAACCCACTCCAGTGTGTTCTTGCCTGGAGAATCCCAGGGACGGGGGAGCCTGGTGGGCTGCCGTCTATGGGGTCGCACAGAGTCGGACACGACTGAAGTGACTTAGCAGTTATCTGTTGAAACTTAGTTAATTCAGAGTTATTAATACATCCTAGGAGTTTACTGCCATATCTTTTAGTTCAAAACATACACCAGATAAAGTAAGTTCATGAAAAAGAATTTTTTTCACAAATATATAGAATTACAATAATCTGTTAGTAGAAATGTTAGAAATACATTGTTACCAATATTTTTAAAATTTTATTTTAGTGAAGTGTACTTGATTTGCATTGTATAAATGTCTACTATACAGGAGTGATTCAGTGATACACAAGTATACATTCCTTTTTTATATTTTTCTCCATTATGGTTTATAATAAAATACTGAATATAGTTCCCTGTGCTCTACGCTGGGACCTTGTTGTTTATCTGTTCTGTGTGTAATAGTGCGCATCTGCTTATCCCAAACTTCCAATCCATCCCTCCCTCTCCCCCTTGCCGATTGTTCTTTGGACCTCCCTAGAATCTTCGGCTCGAAGAATGCGTGTTTTCATTTGCCTCCTAACATGCTAGAGATGGGGGTGGTGCCTTGGGCACTAACTGAATTTACTCAGTTCGGGTACGTATGAGATGTCTCCCGTCCAGAATTCTAGTTCTGCAGTCCACTTTTAGCCAACAATGAGCAGCTCTGTTGTTTCTTTTCTTTTTCTATTTTTTAAAGCTCTTTTTGTATCTCCCCGACAAATTTTGTCCAGTAGTACATTTCTGCAAAGAGGAACTCTTTCCCCATCTCGTTTTTCATTTCCCCAGTAAGTTCATCGGTGCTCAGAGTCTGTTATCTGTTGTATCCATTTTCCAACAGCTTCCTGGGCTCTTGAGGGATATTAAACAGAAGAGAATTCGGGGTCAGATACAGTGTGGGTGAGGGTATCTCCGGTTAGGACTTGGGCTTTTTCCGGAAGTGGTAATGAGTCATTTGGGAATGACGCATCGTGCATTCTGTGTGTTCTGTCCATGGTGCGGTTGCTTGTGTCATTTTTGTTACAGTTATTTCTCTGTGGTAAATGCTTCACTCTTCAGTATATTTTATTTTAGTCACTGTTTCTAAATCAGTATATTCTGTTCTTTCCTTCTACCATTTTGGCATTTAGATGCCTTAACATGAATTTAATCTGAGAAAAAAATCCTAATGTCCTGACTTCTGGTAAGAAATATTTACACGAGGGAATTCTTAGTTTTACTGACTTTTCCTTGAGTTCTAGGAAAATGTGTGTGTGATGTTTATCACATGAGGTGTTCTAAATATTAATACTATTTAGTATGATTAAATTGTCTATTTAGAGATAAAGTTACATGTCACCATAGCTGAGGAATGTTTGCTACACAAGTTGACCATACAAAAATGAGGTGTGATTTTCCTTTTTAGTCAGAAAAAAATTTTTCGGATAATATTTGGGGTGTGGCATGATAAACATAATTCCTCACTGCTGCTGCTGCTAAGTCACTTCAGTGGTGTCCGACTCTTTGTGATCCCATAGACGGCAGCCCACCAGGCTCCCCCGTCCCTGGGATTCTCCAGGCAAGAACACTGGAGTGGGTTGCCATTTCCTTCTCCAGTGCATGGAAGTGAAAAGTGAAAGTGAAGTCACTCAGTCGTGTCTGACTCTTCGCGACCCCATGGACTGCAGCCTTCCAGGCTCCTCTGCCCATGGGATTTCCTAGGCAAGAGTACTATAGTGGGGTGCCATTGCCTTCTCCCTAATTCCTCACTAGGGAATGTAAATTGATACACTCTTTCTGGAGTATAATTGGACCCTGCAATCTCACTTTTAGAAATCTATCCAAAGGAAATAATCAGAGATAAGAATGTTCATCATAGTTGTTTGTTTTTTTTAATGAAAATTATAAGCCACAGGACTCCCCTGGTGGTGCAGTGGCTAAGACTCCATACTTCCAGTGCACAGGGCCCAGTTTCGATCCCTATGCAGGGAACTAGACCCCATATGCTCCAACTAAAAGATTTCCCGTGCTGCAACTAAAGAAAACAAATTGCGTGCTGCAACTAAGAGCCATTGCAAACAAACAAATATTTTTTTAAAAAGAAAATTATAAGCCCCATGAATATCTAAGAGTCAAGAAATAAATCGATTTTGATATGTACAAGTCTTAGAATATTATGGAAGCACTAATATTATGACTCTGAAAATTGTAAAAAGACAACTATTCAAGACATATCATTAAGAAGAGAAATAAAAACTGTGGTGAATAAAATATGTGTGTGTGCTGCTGCTGCTAAGTCATTTCAGTCGTGTCTGACTCTTTGAGACCCCATGGATTGTAGCCCTCCAGGCTCCTCTGTCCATGGGATTCTCCAGGCAAGAATACTGGAGTGGGTCACATGCCCTCCTCCAGGGGATCTTCCCCACCTAGGAATCGAACCCACATCTCCTGTGGCTCCTACATTGCAGGTGGGTTCTTTACAGCTGAGCCACCAGGGAAGCCCAAAATATGATATACTTACCTCAGAATATTGCCATTGTTATTTCTGAGTAAATGGGACAGACAACTTAAAAATCTTTCTGTGGTTTCCCCATTTTCTGTATGTATTACATTGATGATTAAATGAATTTGTATAAAAGACTAGAATGATGCCGCAAAAATCAATTTTTTAAAACGCTTTCTTTTATTTCAGTTTCCTAACAGGAAGGTCACCAGTATGAAAGCTTTAAAATATTAGCTGCTCCCAATTGAGAATTTTTATATTCTTATGAATTGTGAAATGTATATAAATAAGGAAAATTGCACTATGCTAAACATTATGTTGTTGAACAAGAAATATGTTTATTGGCATATTTTATGTATAAATTGGCACTAGGATTTATTTATCATTTTTTTCAAAAATTGGTTTCAAATTTTAGAACACAAAGAACTCAAGATACGACAGAGCTACCTCAGACATCCCTTTAGACTGGCTGTAAAGTTACAAGTTTAAGCAAGAATAGGCATATTTTTTAATAGCCTGGAAGGTATTTTGGTGGGACAATAGAAGTATATTTGGTTATACAAAAATCTGTGATTTATAAAAGGACATAATTTGAATCTGTAGTTGATTACAAGTTTAGAGGTCTCTGTAATATACAAAGTTTCTTAATTGTATGTAACTAGTCACTTCCCAAGGCTGGCTGATCACTCTGAAGAAGTAATGAAACTCAGCAAGAATTACCAGCTGCTGTTTATGAAACCAAATGATAGAATTCACTTAATGAAAGTAATGTGCTGACAGCAGTGTTCACTGTTTAGAACATAATAATCATGTTTATTGTATCTCTCAGAGACAGAATATATCATACATAGACAAGAGAAAATTGAGAGTAATGTGCTTTTTTTAAAAAAATATGCTCTTATTTACATGAAACCAAGCTTCAAAAACACTTTGCTAGAGGTCTGTTTTATAGAGTTAAACTGGAAAAATGGCAGATTTGGAAAGCAACTATTGTTTTTGGACACACAAATCAGAAGTATGAGCTCAGAAAACAGGCACTTGGGGAAATCTTAATATCTTGAACTATAGACCTTGTGAACTTCAAAAAACCCTGAAATTCACTTGATGATGATTTTTGGAATCTCAGAAATAGTGGTGTAATACCACAGGATAGAAAAAAATAATCAGGAAGCTTAATGCAATCAGAGCCTCATAGCCTCTTATGGGAAGTAGCATTTGGCAAAGCCTGCTAAGCTACTGTAAATGAATGTTAATCACATTTTATCAGCTGCTTGCGCTATCTTTATTACATAATTTGAATATTTATGACCCTGTAAATATGTTTAACAGTGAAATTACAGTATTTATGAAACTCAGATTCCAAAAAGCATATAACCCTTTGATGGAGAAGAATTATCTTTAAATACTACAAAATTCAAGATGTTTTTGCCATTTAGCAGTTGTCTGTATGCTATGGGACAAGTATTTCTCACTAAAATTCTGTGATAAACAGAATGATATATGTCAAAATTGACTTTGAAGACACAGATGATTCTGTTAATTTATCATCTATCAGAAATAAATGATCAGCTGAAGTCTTTTAAGTTTTTAGGATTAAGTACAATTTATTTTCTCACTATGATTTATATTTTGGTTGACAGCATCCATCTCTGTTTGGAAATTATTAATGAATCTTTTTTAATGAACCAGGCTTTGGAACTGGACAGCTCCTTCTAAAGTAGCAGTATTATTGAAAATGAAAATAATGGATGGAAATGCCTCTTTAGTCTTATAATCTGTACTCATTTGGTGTGTGTGTATGTATTTTGGGAAAACTAGACTCTCTTATTTATTGACAATGCTTTCTTTCTTCTTTGCAACCATAAACTCACTGAAACGTATTTTTCCCTTCCGAAGGATTTAAACGAATTGTTCTTTGGGAAAGTATAATCTAATAGGAAGATACAGTTCATATTAGAACCAAAAATGCCTGTAATTAAGATATGTCTCGGTCACATTTTTTCCCCCTGTTTTTTGTTAAAGCAGAAATGGATTCATTTAAGTCAATAAAATTGTCGATGTGTAAAGCCTTTATTTTCAAAAGTGGTAAGGTTACAAATATGTTTACTTCATTTTGATTGTCTAAAATATTTAGAAATTCTCATTTTACAAAGTTTGGGTATACTACTTTACATTTTGAGGTGAATTTAATTTGTTTTCTAGGTATTACAGTGGTTAAGAATCCACCTGTCAATTCAGGAGACTTGGGTTCGATCCCTGGGTCGGGAATTTTCCCTGAAAGAGGGAATGGCAACCCACTCCAGTATTCTTGCCTGGAGAATCCCATGGACAGGGGAGCCTGGTGGGCTACCGTCCATGGAGTTGCACAAGAGTCAGACATGACTGAGTGAGTGAGCACACACGCACACACACACACACATTAGATTAACTTAGGTTAGTTCATGTGTTGCTGGCCTGGCGGACACTGCAGAGAAGTGGTTCTAAGGGTGAACTTTGTCACAGATTCTGTTGAGATCAAACTCTTGGTCAGGCAGGCACTCATTTATCTTAGTCACCATCATTCTGATCCGGTTCTGAATCTCACTGGGCTTCGGTGAGCGCACCTTCATGGGTTTGTTGGGAGGATTACCTGAAATGCTCACAAATATATGGAAAGCGCTAAGAATGTGTGTCTGGAGTCAGTGGTGGTCTTCATACACTGCTGTTATCCAGTTGCTGATAGATCCTTTCTATGTTGAGGATCTCTTAAAACCCTTTGCCTTTCCACCATCCTTATTTGGGAGGATTAGCTAGTGGGTACACTTACTCTCCTTTAAAAAGATGACAAAGGAAAAATATCCAGAATGCAAGTCAGCTTTCTATGCCTAATAACAATGTGGGAGGAGTTCTGATGTTTCAGACTCGTGATCCGAATGCAGAAGATGAGATGGGGGCCTTCGGTTATTGATTCGCGCTCTGCGCTGTTGCCTGTCTTACTGGCAGAGAGCATGGGTAGGCAAACGTTTTCTGTTAAAAGCCAGCAAGTAAACGTGTTAGGCTTTGTAGGTTTTATATTCTCTGTCACAACTACTCTACTCTGCCATTTTAGCCAAGACCAGCCATTTGCAATACTGTAATTGACAGGCATGGCTATATTCCAATAAAAATGTATTTTTTAAGAACAGCCTGTGTGTTGGATTTGGACCATGGACTGTAGTTTGCCAACCTCTGGGCGCAGGTAGTTGAGAGTATGTTGGTGTCTCTTTTCTTAAAATCAGAGATAAATTCTTGCCTTCAGAGTTGTAGTTGTTCATTATTTAGTTTCAGTTAGTTCAGTTCAGTCGCTCAGTCGTGTCCGACTCTTCGCGACCCCATGAATTGCAGCACGCCAGGCCTCCCTGTTCATCACCATCTCCCGGAGTTCACTCAGACTCACTTCCATTGAGTCCGTGATGCCATCCAGCCATCTCATCCTTGGTCGTCCCCTTCTCCTCCTGCCCTCAATCCCTCCCAGCATAGAGTCTTTTCCAATGAGTCAACTCTTCGCATGAGGTGGCCAAAGTACTGGAGTTTCAGCTTTAGCATCATTCCTTCCAAAGAAATCTCAGGGTCGATCTCCTTCAGAATGGACTGGTTGGATCTCCTTGCAGTCCAAGGGACTCTCAAGAGTCTTCTCCAACACCACAGTTCAAAAGCATCAATTCTTTGGCGTTCAGCCTTCTTCACAGTTCAACTCTCACATCCATACATGACCACAGGAAAAACCATAGCCTTGACTAGACAGACCTTAGTTTAAACACATATAAATCAACATTATGGAATTCCCTGGTGGTCTAGCAGTTAGGACTCTGTTCTTCCATTCCAGGGGCCTGGGTTTATTCCTGGTCGGGAACTAAGATACTGCAAGCCGACCAGCATGGCCAAAAAAATAAACACTGTAATTTTCTATTCTTTTTGCTTATAGTTTTATCCTAAAAGGATAAACTGTCAACTTTTGATCTCTGAAGCTCAATGACAATTGAGTTTTCTAGTTGGTTCTCTCACATCCCTAGGTATAGGTGGGGTGATGGGGAATGCCTTGATTGTGTAAAGAGATTAGACATTACACCACTTTATTCATAACTGTGTAGATTTTGAGTTCTGCTGGACAGTATCAGGTTTAGCTTTGCAACTGGGTAGGTTCATCTTGGTGCTTTGCTCCCTCCTAGCTGCAAGTCATTGGCTTGTGATGTAGCTTTCTTAAGGCTCAGTTTACTCATTGGTAAAATAATGATAATTCTTACCTTATTAGTTTGCTCTGAGGATTGATGTGCCCATGAATTTAAAGTGTGGGGGCCCAGTGCCTGAGAAAGATAAACCAAATAAACACAGCTCTTAAAAACTTGGGTGAGAACCATATCTTGAAGGTTACATGCTTTAAAAAAAAATTCATTGTTATTTTACATTCCTTATTCTTACTTAAAGGGGAAAAATGCATTTCTGTGTGCTTAAGCCTTCAAAGTTATTTGGCACCTTGGAGCCAAGTCTTTCAAACTGGGCTTCCCAGGTGACTTAATGGTAAGGAATCCCACCCGCCAATGCAGGAGACCCAGGTTCCATCCCTGGGCTGGGAAGATGCCCTGGAGGAGGGAAGGGCAACCCGCTCCAGTGTTCTCACCTGGAGAATCACATGGACAGAGGAGCCTGGCGGGCTACAGTCTATGGGGTCACAAAGAGACACAACCGAGCAAGCGCGTATTTCAAATTATTTGTGCTGAAAGACTTTTTATCTGTCATGAACCAATGCTTTCATAAAATACAATAAAAGGAATTTATTACAAAAATGAAAACAATGTAAACACAATGTAAACACAATGTAAAAATGTAAACACAAACAGAACACATACAAAGCCCTGTTTTTTCTTTTAATGAGATCCAACAAATACCTCAAGTTTCTAAGTGTTTACTTTGCCTGCTTATTTCTTTGGGACCTGGTAGTAAATGATGTTTAGATCTATGCTCACTGTACTTTTAGGAGCACTGGTTTAAGGGGAGGCCAGTTCAATGAAATTCTTTTAAAATACTCATATCAGTCATTCTTTTTTAAAAAGACGTATATGTGTGTATGTATTTTGCTCCGCTGCATCTTGGTTGAGGCATACGGGATCTTTAGCTGCAACATGCACAGTCTTAGTTGGGTCATGTGGGATCTAGTTCCCTGACCAGGGATGGAGCCTGGGCCCTCTGCGTGGGCAGCATGGAGTCCTAGCCACTGGACCACCAGGGAAGTCCCCATATCAGTCACTCTTGAACAGAAAGAAAGTGAAGTCGAGTGACCCCATAGACTGTAGCCTACCAGGCTCCTCTGTCCATGGGATTTTCCAGGCAGTAGTACTGGAGTGGGTTGCCATTTCCTTCTCCAGGGGATCTTCCCAACCCAGGGCTCAAACCCGGGTCTCCCGCATTGTAGACAGACACTTTACTGTCTGAGCCACCATTTAGCCACTAAACAGACACTGAGTTTACCTCTTCTTAAAAGGTAGTCACCAACTGCAAGTGAATGTTATTTATTGCCCAAGTCTTTGTTCATTCAACCCCACCCCTCTCCACTGCCCATGCAAATAGTTGGATTTGAGGTACCTAGAGATTCTCATCAGGGAATAAGCCTTGATTGTTTGCTCTAGATCAGCATGACCTCCCTTGGAGTGTCTGGCTGCACAGGGGGGTCCCAGTGGCTCCAGTGCTGATCTTGAGATCCTAGACCTCGAGGAGCGTGGGTATAGGAATCTCAGGTCCTCACTGTCCCTTCCATCCTCTGTGATCTGACAGCACCTCCCATTACTTCTGTTAAACCACACATTTCATTAATATTTCCATTATCTTCTCTGACTTCCCCACCCCCACCCCACCTCTCCCGCCAGAACCATAGGCTTTATAATAATAGGGCCTAATTTTATTTTCTTTTTGGCTCCCTGGCTCCTGGCACACTCTAGGGTACCTTGAAAATGTTCTGATGTGTGAATGAATGAGTAGGCAATGCTGTCCAGGCCTCTCACCAGACTGACATGCTTTATCTTCAGGCTCTTCACTTTGCTAGGGTTCCTCTCAGAAATTTAACCAGGTTGGAAAGGGTGGAGGAGAAGGGGGGGTCACTCCGGAGCAACACATAGCTGTCAACACATTTTCAGTGCCCATAACCTGAAAGAACATGGACTGTGTATTTTGGGAAGTTGTGCTTTTCTCATTCCTCAATTTTTGGTGCCGACTGTGTAACAGTGTTGTAGGAAAGCAGCCAATAGCAGTCCTACCAGCTTCCAAACTGTCACAGTGGCTTTCTGGAAACTGTCAGGGCCACACCTTACCTTAGATGAAACTCAATGGCATCGAGCTCTTGAGAGTATAGATAGTGATTTTCTGGAGTAGACACAATGGTGTGTGAACATATGACCGGGCTGGACTATATCACAGTGCTTGCATGGGATATTACAGATCATTGATGCTTTACAGTAGAGCATTTATGGATCTTTCATGATATGTATGCAGAGTAATATCACTGTATGATGGGGATGGAAAAGGGTATCAGTCATTTGTATACTACAGTCATTTTCGAGGAAAAATAACTTAAAAATCAATTAATAGCTTATAGTAATAGATTAGGTTTCTGGCGGTTATCTTTTCCTTGGGGGAACTGGTGAAGTTAATAGCATGTTTAACTAAATGCTGGCTTTGAATGAGGATCTTGAATTCCCATCTTAACTCTATGACCTCATTCAAGTTACTTAGCCTCTTTGAGCCTCACTTTTTCTTATCTGTAAAATGGGGTAACAATAGTACAAGGGCATAGATGATTGTAAAGATTAAATGTGACAATTCATGTAAAGTGCTTAGTGATACCAGTATTTCTTTAGCATTCATTATTACCACTTGTCTGTATAGATTATTTATTGGGATAATAACACTTTTGAAAAGAAACGACAGCCTTCAGAGTATCAAAAACAGTTGTATTTGAAAACTACTTATATATGCAGAATACTAATTTAACATATTTCTGCCCTTCTTTACTGTTTTATATATGTTAGTTTATGCCTCTGGACTTCCTGAAATAAGTTATTTTTGACTTATGAGAGGTGACTTATAGCTTATTAAAATTAATTGTTCAAAAAATAGCAAAAATAATAAGCAAACCATATTAAATTAATCTATTGAATTAGCAGTGGAATACAGTATTAGAAAACATCGTGAAAACTAGCAATATATAAGATAAATGGAAAAAAAGAATATAAAGTTGTATATACAGCATGGATATAATTTAAAAACATAATATATAACATAAAATTAAGTAACTGACACATTTTGAAATGAATAAATAATAGCTATGTTTTAGTATTTGGATTAAGGGTAACTTTTTTCCCTTCACTTTCCAGTGCTTATGATGTTGTTAAAAGGTATTTATTTGTTTTCTTAATTTATTTTTAAATTGAGATATAGTTATATACAATATGATGTTAGTTACAGACGCACAACATAGTGACTCACAACTTTTAAAGGTTATACTCCATTTATCAGTTCAGTTCAGTTCAGTTCAGTCACTCAGTCGTGTCTGACTCTTTGCGACCCCATGAGTCGCAGCACGCCAGGACTCCCTGTCCATCACCAACTCCCGGAGTTCACTGAGACTCGCGTCCATTGAGTCAGTGATGCCATCCAGCCATCTCATCCTCTGTCGTCCCCTTCTCCTCCTGCCCCCAGTCCCTCCCAGCATCAGAGTCTTTTCTAATGAGTCAACTCTTTGCATGAGGTGACCAAAGTACTGGTGTTTCAGCTTTAGCATCATTCCTTCCAAAGAATTCCCAGGGCTGATCTCCTTCAGAATGGATTGGTTGGATCTCCTTGCAGTCCAAGGGACTCTCAAGATATTGTCTGTGTTCCCTGTATTTTACAGTATGTCCTTGTAGCTTATTTTATACATAATAATTTGAACCTCTTGAGTTTCCCTTGTGGCTCAGCTGGTAAAGAATCTTCCTGCAGTGCGGGAGACCTGGGTTTGATCCCTGGGTTGGGAAGATCCCCTGGGAAAAGGAAAGGCTACCCACTCCAGTATTCTGGCCTGGAGAATTCCTGTACAGTCCATGGGGTCACGAAGAGCCAGACACAGCTGAGCAGCTTCCACTTGGCTTGCGCCTCTGAGCCCCCTGCTCCTCTCGTGCCCCTCCCGGCTTCCTTCACCCCCTGGAAGCCGCTGCTTTGTCTTCTGAATCTGTGAGTCTGTTTTCCACTGAAAGGTTCTTATCATGTAAAAATTTAAAGACCAAACACCTGTCACTCACTCTTAATTGCTCAAAATGACATACTCAATATTCATATTGAATCTAAGTCTTTTGCTAGAGCTAGCAAATTTATTGAATTTATTTACAGAATGTTTGCTGGAATCAAGTAACTGCATTCAAAGTAACTTCCTGGATGTCTAAAAACAAACAGGGTGTCTTAGTTTTGTTTGACTTAGGTACCCAAATATTAATTGCATGGGTACACCAGACCGAGAACAGTTCTCTCAAAACTCTTAGTCCATGACATTTGGTAGACATTTCATAGAGGAACTTTTTCAAGGCCAGTGAGCAGTCAGCAGCAGAAGCTTCTGTGCTCTGTTAAAGGGCTCCCCAGAGACCATGGCTGGTTCCTGAAGCCTGTGTGGAGAGATCCAGTTACAACCCAGGGACAGTACAGGTCTGGCTCTCTGTGCGATTGGAGAGTTAGCCTTCCTGGTCAGGGCCACAGGCTGCCAAGCTGACATCTGTGTCACAGGGCATGTGGGCCACCTGCTAACACCATTATCCCCATTTAGGGTTAGCCAGCAGGGATCTTTCCTGTTGAGCCCGAATGTCTTCATTTTCATGAAGTTTTCAAAGCAGAATGAAAGACTCAGCAGGGCAAATGGTGGTGTGATCAAACCTACCTCTTTAACCTAATTCTTGAAATAAATGTTATTTTTGACTTTTTAATACTTAACATTGAGAGATAACTTACAGCTTCTTGAAATAAATTACTAACTCTAGCAAAAATAACAAGCGAACCATATTAAACTAGTCCATTGAATTAGCAATGAAATACAATATTAGAAAACATCATGAAAATGTTTATAATGTTTATTAAGTTATAGGACTGTTTCTTGGTCACAAATGGACCTGCCCTCTGTCCATCCCAGGCTATTCCCAAAGCATCTCTTGAAGGAGAACACACTTTCATAGTAGCAAAGGTAATTTAGAAAGTATGTCTTTTAACTGGAAGTTGAAGGGAAACTTGGTTTCTTATTGTCTGCCATTCGAAGTGTTCCACACGGTAGATTCTGACACGTATCTCATTGCAAATACTCTTGTTCTTATGACCAAACATCTTCCTAAAATGAAAGCTTAAAAATATATAGATTCTGACTAAAAGTAGATGACATTTTGCATATACAAAATTGCTGAACGCGTATAAATGCCTCTAGTGCCAGAATACGTCTTCATGCTGACAACCCTACCCAGGGCTTGCTCACCGTTCAGCAAGACATTCTTCTATTTTAACATTTCCTTTAAAGGGAAATTCTTCTGAATGCATTCAACAAAAGGTATGGAGAGCATTAGTCACTGAGATTTTTACTCATAGTATTTGAACATCGTTGTTAAGTTTGACTCCTACATTATTTGAGTAGATTTTTTTTTTTAAGCAACTAGAGTTTATGGAGGCCAACTGCTTTTGACCTTTCTCTCACTACTGTACCTCGTAGAGCTACTGACAGGAAGAGAAGCACTTTTTTATGTTAGATATCCCTGGTAGGTGAACTGCTTGGGGACGTCATATCATTAGGGAATGATTCATCAGATTCAGTTTTGCTGTTTATATTTTCTAGAATGTATAATAATGAGAATAATTTAAACTATCTCTTTTCACCAAAAACTGTGTAAACTTTATATGAGATTGCAAATTCACAAAAATATAACTTTATATCCGATGGCACTATGTATTGGGTTGACCCAAAAGTTTGTTTGATTTTTGTTCTGTAAGATGTTATGGAAAAATCCAAACAAATTTTTGGGCCAGCCCGATGAAAAAGTTTCGTTTCGTTTTTACTTGATGTAAATGCTTCAATAAGTAGGTCAGAAGAAGACTTCCCTGGTGGTCCAGTGGTTAAGAATCCACCTGCCAATGCGGTGTCCCCATGCGGGGACATGGGTTCAATGCCTGGTCTGGGAAGATGCCACATTCCCTGAGGCAAGAGGAGCCAGCACAGTGGGAAGCCGCATATTGTCACAAAGAATAGCCCACAGCAATGAAGACCAGGGCAGCCAAAAAAAATTAAGTAAAAATTTTTTGAAAAAAAAAAAAAATTAGAAACTGAGTTTTTAAAAAAATAATACATCAGAAGAAAAAGATGCAGAATGACTTAAAGACTTGTGGGTCAGAATTTTGACCAGTGGCGTCATATGGAAGCTTAGTGACTGCCCCCTTAAAGGTAACTAACTTCCATTTTTTGCTTTTAGGTGCCTCTGCCCACCAGGGAGGGCAAGGAGAAGAGCCCCTTGATAGAAAGCCAGCTTGTGCTTGTGGAGGGTGGCAGGGTGGTGGACGGGGGTTATCCATGCTTTCCGGAGGAAGGAGAGAAAGAGGAAACCCTCTTGCTGTAAATGCCCCCTTTGGATCCATTGAAAACTTCGGATTTGGCAAGGAGGAAGCAAAAGGCTTGGCATCCAAAGAGAGACTTGAGAGGAAGGTTGTGAGACCTTCCTGTCTCAAAGGGAGCAGCCGATGCCCAGGGACGGGAGCAGATGTGCCACCTGGCTCAGCAGGTGCACGGGGATCTGCTTGAGAAGCTCAGGCTTCCATTAAGTTGCCTTAGGTCTGCAGCCTCCTGCCTTGAAATGACTAGGTCCTCCCACACCCTCACTCATGATCATGAGCTTTTAGTTCAAGGAACAGAGTCCGTTTTGAGAAGAAGAAATGATTTTTTTCCACCTTTCTTCAAGATGTTTGAATGACTTTTTAAGGTTTTCAGCTCTTTATCCACGTGGCTCATCATGTCATCTGCTCCAGAACTTCCCTCTTCTTGCTCTAATTCATGGTGCCTTGAAGGTAATAGCCTGAAAAGCTCTGTTTGTTCTTCACGAAGTTCAGCCTTTCCTTTCCCCTCTCCGAAAGAGTTCTAACTGGACTTTCAGTTGAGGCTTTTAAGATGATCTATCAAGTCTGCTTTGTGTCCTCTTTTTTCAGAAACGTTGGTGTACAGTTGATTTTTCTCTGTATTCTGGGTGTTGAAATGCACGTGAAATGCACGCTTAGCTTTGCAACATCAGTCAGTTCCTGGCCCCTGTTCCCTAATCATTGCCGTCATCTCTGTCTCCCAATTCCCCTGCCAGGTGTTTAACCTTTCACACACATTCATCCAGCCTTGATCCGAATGTCAGCAAAGACTCTAGAGCCTTGTGTGGAGATGCTGCAGTTTTTCCCTATTGCCCTGAATACTCTTGAGTTTGTGGTAGCTTTTTCCATGTGTCCTTTTGGATTTAGTTTTGTGTATAGAGACTGGCCCTTGCAGGAGCAGGCATTGACTCATCTTGTTTGGAACATGCAGATTTTTCTTTTTCAAGTTGATTTGCTCTAAAGCACAAGATGAACCAAATTACAGGGTTAGCATGTCCAAGGCGTCAGGCATTTCTGGGCTTTCATCTTCTTCTGCCTCAGGGTAAAAAACTGTAGTGAACACAGGGCAGAGGTCAGCCTGGATCCAAGTCTGCACCTGGCAGCTGGGGTGAATCATAAATGGAGAAGGCCAGTAGGCATGCAAGACTGGTCCAAAATAAATATACCCTCAACCCTGCCCGCTGCTCCTTGACATTTTTCTAGAGCTAGTGCTGAGCTTTTAATGGCATTTTTCTTGTTTCTCTGTATGAAAGTGAAAGTGTTAGTCACTTAGTCATGCCCAACTCTTTGCAATCCCATGGACTGTAGCCCACCAGGCTCCACTGTTCATGGAATTCTCCAGGCAGGAATACTGGAGTGGATAGCCATTCCCTTCTCCAGGAGATCTTCCCAATCCAGAGACTGAACCTGGGTCTCCTACATTGCAGGCAGATTATTTACCAGAGACGTCTCTCTGTATAGAAAGGCTTTTTTTCATTGACTGAAAAATTCTCAGTCAAAACAGAACTGACAACTACAGTTATCCAGACATACATCTCTATCTTCCATTTTTACCCTATAAGGATGAGACTGGTCCGTGTTGTTGGGTAATCCTGCCACAAAACAGTGCAGCAGCTCACATTTTGGCCAAAAGTACAACAGAGCAAAGCTCCTCCATTTACCCAACCTCCCACCCCGTGGCCTGTGGTCCTGGATGGGCAGCTGGACCAGTGCAAGCCCTGGTGAGCATCAGGCAGGATTCTGCTTGGAACCAAGCTTGTACCTGGCAACCAAGATGGACCATGGGTGGAGAAGGCCAGTGAGGTACGGGACTGGTCCAAAAACAAAAACAAAAAAAAAAACACAGACCCCCACAGCACCTTTTTCTCTTTCCTTAAACTTTGCTTCCTGTGGCCACACAGGCCTCTCCCCATCCTCTACATTTGCTGTTCCCTCTGCCTGGAAAGCCCTTCGCCTCCCTGTGTGCATGGAAACAACATCCACCTTTTAACCTCCACGCCCCCATGACCCCAGTGCCCAGGGGAGGGCCAGACTCAGCGTGGGTGCTCAGTGCTCCACACAGGAGTAAAGGAGTTTGTGGAAGGAATGAAGGAGTCAATGGAGGAATCACAGAACCATCCCTGAAGATTCACACACAATGCCTTCCGATTCAGCAGAGGGCTCTTCTTGCAGGAGCACTTGAAACTCCTTCCAGAATTCCAGACCCGGAAGCAGAGGAAAGAGGAGATAGTGGCAGTTCTGGCCTGGCCCCTGATCTCCTTCCTCACAGCCCTCTTCTCAGTAGGTTTTCCAACAGCCTGTCATGTGCAAATCGCCCCCATCAAATAGACCCTCAGCAGCTGCCAATACTAGTAAGAAATGCAATGCCATGCAACTTGCCAGAGACTTGCTCTGTAAAAATAGTGGAATGCAATGCTAGAACTTGTGGAAAGAATCCCAATGTGCTCAGAGTCTTCGGCTTCTCTTTTGAAGATCTTTGTTAATTGGGAGTGTGTGGGGAGTGCACAGCTAACAACCAGACCGTTTTTTTCCCTCCAAGTAGCCTGAAGCCTTGTAGTCATTATACCTTCGTCATACCAAGTTGTTGTGTCTTAGCCCAAGCACGTAACTTGTAGCTTGCACCCAGTAGGCTATAATATATATTTGTGGAATGAACTAATATGGTAAATCTTAAAGACTACTTAGTTACATCTGGCTAAAATAAAGTGTACAAGAATGTCTGATGGTTACTATGCATCTCCCATGAGCTAATCATTCATTTAAGGCTTCTCTGTCATTAGAATTTGGAAAACGCAGCAGTGGCCACAGGACTAGAAAAGATCAGTTTTCCTTCCAATCCCAAAGAAGGGCAATGCCAAAGAATGTTCAAACTACCATACAGTTGCACTCATATCACATGCTAATAAGGTTACACTCAAAATCCTTCAATCTAGGCTTCAGCAATACGTGAATCAAGAACTTCCAGCAGTGGTCTAAGCTGGGTTTAGAAAAAGAGGAACCAGACATCAAACTGCCAAGATTCACTGGATCATAGAAAAAGCAAGAGAATTCCAGAAAAATATCTACTTCTGCTTCATTGGCTCCATGAAAGCCTTTGACGGTGTGCATCACAGCAAACTGTGGATAATTTTTAAAGAGACAGGAATACCAGACCACCTTACCTGTATCCTGAGAAGCCTGGTCAAGAAGCAAGTTAAAGCTGGACACGGGACAATGGACTTGTTCAAAACTGGGAAAGAAGTATAACAAGGCTGTATATTGTCTCCCTGCTTGTTTAACTTAATATGCACAGTGAAAGTGAAGTCGCTCAGTCATGTCCGACTCTTTGCGACCCCATGGATTGTAGCCTATCAGGCTCCTCTGTCCATGGGATTTTCCAGGCAAGAGTGCTGGAGTGGATTGCCATTTCCTTCTCCAGGGGAGAAGTACATCATGCACAGTACATCATGCAAAATGCCAGGCTAGATGAATCACAGGCTGGAATCAAGATTGCCAGGAGAAATGTCAGTAACTCCATATATGCAGATGATACCACTCTAATGGCAGAAAGGCAAGAGGAACTAAAGAGCCTCTTAACGAGGGTGAAAAAGGAGAGTGAAAAACTTGTCTTAAAATTCAACAATCAAAAAACTAAGATCATGGCATCCAGTCCCATCACTTCATGGCAAATAGATGGAGAAAAGGGGGAAGCAGTGACAGACTTTATTTTCTTGGGCACCACTGCAGATGGTGACTGCAGCATTGAAACTAAAAGATACTTGCTCCTTGGAAGGAAAGCTATAACAAACCTAGACAGCATATTAAGAAGCAGGAGCATCACTTTGCTGACAAAGGTCCATCTAGTCAAAGCTGTAGTTTTTCTAGTAGTCATTTACGGATGTGAGAGTTAGACCATAAAGGCTGAGCGCTGAAGAATTGATACTTTCGAATTGAGCTAGAGAAGACTCTTGAGAATCCCATGGACTGCAAGGAAATCAAACCAGTCAATCCTAAAGGAAATTAACCCTGAATATCCGTTAAAAGGACTGATGCTGAGGCTGAAGCTCCAATACTTTGGCCACCTGATGCGAAGAGTCGACTCATTGAAAAAGACCCTGATGCTGGGAAAGACTGAGGGCAGAAGGAGAAGAAGGTGTCAGAGGATGAGATGGCTGGACAGCATCACCAATGCAATGGACATGAACTTGGGCAAACTTCAGGAGATGGTGAGGGACAGAGAGGCCTGGCATGCTGCAGTCCGTGGGGTCGTGAAGAGTCGGACACTGCTGGGCGACTGAACTACAACAATGCAAAAGTTTACGTTTTCTGATCGTGAGAAGTTATGAGAGTGGCTGACCACTGACGTTGGAACTCTCTAGAGGATGGTGGTGTGAACAGTGTAGGTGAAACTGGGGGGAGGCCTCTGCCCCCACACCCCCCCACCCCAACTCACTTCCTGCCTCTACAACGCTCAGCTGCGTCCAGGATCAGGCAGGAGGGTGGATCAGGCCTAAGTAGCACCACCTGCGCTCCTGCAGGACCAGCCTGCTCCTCACCTAGATTACTGCAGGGCCACGTGATGGGTTAGTTTTCTTCTCGGCCAGAAGGCAGGATGCCGTCCTCCTGGCATGGCTCTCTGCTCTCATCCTCTGCTCCTGGGCCCGGTGGAAACCTTGCTGCAGTTGCGCTGTAAGTAAATGCCCCAGCCTCGAGACCTGTTTAGGCTTTCTGTTCCCAGACTTTCTGTTTCCACCACCCGCTTTCGTCTCCGAGGATAACACATCCTCTGTAAGTAAATGCCCCAGCCTCGAGACCTCTTTAGGCTTTCTGTTCCCACCACCCCCTTTCGTCTCCAAGGATGACACATCCTCTGGGGCATTTTCCAGAGGGAGCTCTGCACGCTCTCAGGCTGGGACGAGGGCAAGGCCCTACCTGGCTTCTCTGCTGATTTCAGACTCCTTCTTCCGTTTTTGGTGCCTGAGGCCTTCCTCTTTCCCAGGGGCTAGACTGCCCTGCCCTCCCTCAGTTTGTGGGACTCTCCTGTACTGGTTCTGAGCCTCTCCCGCAGAGTCACGGAGGCCCTCAGTACCCCTCTAGACGTCTTCACTGCCCACATCCAGGGGCCTTCCCCTCCCACCCGAGAGCTGTTAACGAGAGGGCACTCCTCTGCCGACAGGTGACTGCTCCCTTGCTGTCTGTCCCCCTGTCCTGCTGCTCTTGCTTGCTTGCTCCCAGCAGGAGACAGACCCACAGCCACTGGATACCTCTCTGTTCTTTCCCTCGTCTCCACACTGCATGGTCTTCAGCTCACTCCTTTCTCTGAAGGTTGATTTGACCCCCATCGAAGCTGCTCACCTCCTCCCCTGTACCCTTTCTGTGTCCAACCCACATTTCCCTTACTCTAGGCAAGAGCTTTGAGCTGGGTGGGACTCTGTTCTAATGATCGTTGGAGCCCTAACACCTGGTTCATCTCTTCACTGAGAGCTGAAGTGGAGGGAATGTTGTGGAACTAGTTGAAGTTATTGATGGGTAGTTTACATTTGAAAGATATTAGTATATTCAGAAAAAAGTATTGATTAAAGGAGGTAAATCTGCCTCAAAAGAGTATGGTATAGCTATTCCCCTATGGTATAGGGGAAAAATTATTCCAGAAGCTCTCTTGTAGAATCTCTTTTCCAAAATTTAGTCTTATAACTTAAAAACACCCTCCCCAAACTATTATCAGTGTATTATATGCACGTAATTAAAAAATGAAAAAGAACAAACCAGCTTAGAATGAAAACCCTAGCCATTCTCGCCCCACCTCCTCCAGTCTTGAACTACAGGCTCAGTGATTTTTAAATGTTCAGATTTTAGTTTATCTGGTGGTTACTGCCATATTTCTAAAGCCTATGGTTTAATCTCAAATAGGGCTAGTGAAAAATAGCCTTGAAGCCCTAGACTGTGTAACACTGAATTATTGTTCATACTGAATCATCATTACCAATTGCATTATGAAAATTATTGAAAAACATTCTAGACAAATGCCTTTAAGTCATGGTGCTATGGAATCAATATGGTCACGTCTCACTTTTCTGTTTAGTGTTCGGAATGGAATAGGTTTTTTGGTATTTGAGGAGTATGTTTTATACAGTTTTTGTATACTTTCAGAAACTAAAAGTGATGTTTTCCCGACCTTTTTTCTTTTCCATATTTTTTTTTGCCTCTTGTGACCATTGGTGGGTTTTTTTTTTAATCACATAGGGATACATTATGGAAGTTTATAGCACCTGTTTTACAAAACCTTGATGAGGGGCTTTGTGTGGCTCTTTAAAGCTACAGCTTACTCTGTCTTTGAATGCTGTCTCGGCTTAGAGTCTGTTCATACCTTCTAGCCAGTGTTACGGGAAGCATTATGAAAAGAATACTCTGAAAAAAGGTATGCTGTAGATGCCTCATTTCTGAGTGCAAAACGGCTGCTTATGTTGAAAATAAGTTGGTAGATAGTCTTTAGCGCATTTAATTAAAAGTACCATACTAAAGGAAATTGTAGCAATTATATATTATTAACCTAAGTGGTGCCAAGGCTTTGAAGTTGTTTGCTATGGCCCATTATTTTCCTTGATTGCATGCCATCTGAGATTAAGCTGGGCTGTTCAGTTATGTAGGCATTTAGAAGAAGAGCAACAGAGTAAACCCAAGTACAAAATTAGGATCTTTGGAGTCCTATGCTATACATTCAAGCTATTGCTAAGTGAATCCAATCTTTTGCCACTGTAGTTATTTAGACTGTGATTATTCTGCCTTCCCGGCCCATTCCCCAATCAGACATTGTTCAGTTTATTGGAAAATACGTGTTGTATATGTCAGTTCAAAACAGGGTGTCATTTTGGGGCTTAAAACGGAGGAGGCTTTTATTTTAAGCTGAATTGAATGAATAAGGAAATTGAAGATCTGAAAAGAATGGTGCTGGGCCCATTATCATAAGAAAATAAGGCTTTGCAAATATTGGGCTTTGAACTCATTATATGTATGGTAGGCAGCAGGGTAGCTGGTGGGAAAGGGAGGATCTCTGGCTAAGAAGAGATCAGAACGTGCTTTTCTGTATTAATACCTCTGCAAGGTGGCAAAAGGTTTCAGTAAAAAGAATAAAATATGGTTATAGATCTGATTTTATCACTTTAGGCTGTGTACTCAGCTACGTTTATTAAATAGAAAAGGTTTACTGGTGCCCATGACAGAATTTGACAGCTGGAAATGACTAGGAATCAATGGGCCAACGCCCTCATCCTACAGAAGAGAAAACAAACTCTTGTCTGTCAAGTCCCTTGCCAACTGACCTTGGACAAATCCCCATGTAAGTCTGCTACATTTAATTTTTATTGGCTTTGAAAATTTCAATGTATTTTAATACAGAACTTTTACTGTAGCTACACTGGATATTTTTAATCCTTTGTGCACCAGGAAACAAAAGGCTTAATTTGTTTACTGAAGGAAACGTTACAATGTTCAAAGCACTCATGCTTTTTAAGGTATGGCTTATTAGCATAATGTAAAAAGTTAGAGGTTCAAACCAAGATTAGAGCCTTTCTCTGGCTCCTTCTGATCATATACTTATCTGATATGGGAGGTATTGAGCCTCCATGAAAATATATTTCATGGTACACACACACAGTAGTAAGTGTGGTTAAAAAGATTTATGGAACTGTAAGCCCTCTGTTATCCAGTACAGTAATGTAAGAGAAATTCTGTTTTTCTCCTCTGTTCTACACTCTACTCACTATACTTCCGGTCACCAAATGTGTGAAGATTTTTCACACACACAGTAGTAAGTGTGGTTAAAAAGATTTATGGAACTGTAAGCCCTCTGTTATCCAGTACAGTAATGTAAGAGAAATTCTGTTTTTCTCCTCTGTTCTACACTCTACTCACTATACTTCCGGTCACCAAATGTGTGAAGATTTTTCCTACACCAGGCAATTCTCAGATGCCAGCTAGGTGTCCTACAATTTAACTCGATTCTGGCACTACCTGGAAATAACCTCAGATTGTGCAGGTGAAGAGCTCAGACTGCCCTGTCCCACTTCAGATGCCAGTTCCGAGTCACCTGGGCTCAGACCAGCCAATGAGCAAGTGGAGGTTCCATTGAACTTCCTCTTCAGGTTTAACCATTTGCCACAGAGACAGAATTTGGAAAACTGTTTACCTACTAGATGACTGGTTTATTGTAAAAGGGTACAACCTAGAAACAGCCAGGCAGAGGAGATGCAGAGGGCAAGATAAGGGGAGTGGAGTGTGACATTCACAAGCCCATTCCAGGTGAGCCTTCAGCACCTTCATGCGTTCCCCAACCTGGAAGCTCTCCAAATCCAACCTTCTGGGTTCTATGGAGGCTTTATTATCAAATACACAGGCACAATTGATTAAATTGTCAGTCCTTTTTTTTTTTTTTTTTTTTTTTTTNGAGGAGATGCAGAGGGCAAGATAAGGGGAGTGGAGTGTGACATTCACAAGCCCATTCCAGGTGAGCCTTCAGCACCTTCATGCGTTCCCCAACCTGGAAGCTCTCCAAATCCAACCTTCTGGGTTCTATGGAGGCTTTATTATCAAATACACAGGCACAATTGATTAAATTGTCAGTCTTTTTTTTTTTTTTTTTTTTTGAGTTCATCCCGTACCATTATTTAACTTATAAACAGCATTTAATTTGTCCTTTAAAAGTTAACTTAACGATTGGCTTTTCTCAAGTACTTCTGTCATATCCAAAGAAGGGAAGAATTTAACTCTTGTTTTAAAACAAACATAAGGAGAGGAGATGACCTTAACTCCTAATAACATTCCACTGTCAGATTATTGTGTAAAATGACCAAGTTGGTGGTTCTTCCAGATGCCAGTGATTGATTCAGCCTCTATTTCTCTCCTCCCCTAGAGGTGAGGAGGGGAGTGGGACTGCAACTTCCAACCCTCTTATCACAGGATTCAATTCAGCTCGGTCACTCAGTCGTGTCTAACTCTTTGCGACCTCATGGACTGCAACATGCCAAGCTTCCCTGTCCATCACCAACCCCCAGAGCTTCCTCAAACTCACGTCCATCTAGTCAGTGATGCCATCCGACCAGCTCATCTGTCGTCCCCTTCTCCTCCTGCCTTCAATCTTGCCCAGCATCAGGGTCTTTTCCAATCAATCACTTCTTTTCATCAGGTGGCCAAAGTACTGGAGCTTCAGCATCCGTCCTTCCAATGAATATTCAGGACTGATCTCCTTTAGAATGGACTGGTTGGATCTCCTTGCAGTCCAAGAGATTCTCAAGAGTCTTCTCCAACACCACAGTTCAAAAGCATCAATTCTT
>SJYX01003648.1:346741-384111 GCA_006410675.1 Oreotragus oreotragus | reverse complement strand
CTTGTAGGACCCAGCCCTTACTTAACCTGTAGGATCTGATGCTATCTCTAGATAATTGACTTAAAATTTAAATTAAAAATATTTAAAAATAAGTATACTTAAAAATTCAGTTTCTCAGTCACACAAGCACATTTGGATAGGAATTGAACAGCATAGAAATAGAATATTCCCATCATCATGGAAAGGTTTGTTGGATGATGCTTTTCTATCCCTTTCCATGCCAGAATCATTTACTATTAATACAAGTCTAGATCTGGAATCCAGAAGGCTGAACTTGCACCCCACGTTCACCATTCACCCTGTTACATAAGCTGTAAAGTCTCAGAAAGGCATCTGAATCTGTACAGAGCTTTGGTTTCATTTTGTTTAAAATGAGGTTACATATCCTACTTTGTGAATTGTTTCACGTTACACCTTACCACACATTGTACTAAGAGTTCATGTAAAGTTAAAAGTTGTTAACTTGTTCACATGGTGGTGGTTCCGTCTCTAAATCATGTTCGGCTCTTTGCCACCCCGTGGACTGCAGCACGCCAGGCCTGCCTGTCCTTCACTATCTCCTGGAGTTTGCTCAGACTCACATCCATTGAGTCAGTGATGCCATCCAATCGTCTCACGCTCTGTTGCCCCCTTATCCTGCCTTCAGTCTTTCCAAGCATCTCCAATGAGTCGGCTCCTCGCATCATGTGGCCAAAGTACTGGAGCTTCAGCTTCAGTCTTTGCAATGAATATTCAGTGTCCCTTGGTTATCACTGACAGTTACTTGTAGTTGAATGAGTTGCCTCTTTGCTTGCTTCATGGGGAATTCAGGGTATGTGTGGTGTCTTGGATTCATCTGCTCTGTGGGTGAATTCTGACCCTGCTATAGCAGATTACTGTGTCCTTGATTCCGGGGTCTTTCACAGTAGGCCCTAACCTTCTGGCACTAGGGACCAGTTTCGTGGAAGACAGTTTTTTCCATGGACCAGAGGTGGGGGATGGTTTTGAGACTATTCAGAAGCATTACATTTATTCTGCAGTTTATTTCTAATCTAATGCCGCTGCTGATATGATGGAAGGTCCCTGTCCACAGCCTGGAGATTGGGGACCCCTGATCTATCTCAAGGCATTGCCTTCTGCCAGACCTCTTCCTCCGGTCTACTCTTCACCAGACCCAGTTTTTAAAATAAGGCTCAATGTTGTGTAATGGTTAAGACCAAGAGCTCCGGAAACAGTTGTCCTGCTCAGCCAGCTCTGCCGCATACTCTGTGTGACCTTGTCAAGTCTAACCTTGTTTTCCCATTAGTAAATGGGGGGATGATAAAAGGACTCAGGCCACAGAGTTGCTGTGGGAGTTAAATGATATAGTACTAGGTTATTAACCCAGTGCCTGTAACTCAGTGCTCAATAATTTGTTCTTGTTAATAATAGGATGATGACACTTGATAATTTAGTATAGAAAATATATTGCAAGAGATTCTGCTTGAATTATCTGGTGTGAGTACAAAGTCTAGATATAGGTCTTGAGCACTGGAGCAGAGAAGGTGTGATATTAAAAGTTTTGAAGTGTACAAGAGAAGAGCTTTCTCACTTTACCTGTAGTTGATGAACTGAAGGCAACAGGCTTCTGGCACCTTCCTCATGTTCCCCTTTCTTCTTCATGGAGTCTCCAAGGCAGATAAATGCCTGGGAGCAGCTGGCAGGTGTTGCCCATGGGTAAAGCAGGCTGTGAACTAGAAGAAACTGGAGGGAATGAAAAGGACTTTATCAAACTGAAGAATGTGTTGTCTAAAGGGTCTCAGTCCACTGCTAAGCCTCAGCCAGTATTGCCATGCAGGAATGGAGTACTGGTAACTCTAGATGTTTGTATGAAATCTCCAAGTTTCCACCACTGGTGGTGTTTTGTTTTGTTTTGTTTTGTTTTTACAACTTTATACATAGTAGATGGGATATATCCTTGGATAGAAATTGGCCCAAGGACCACTAGTTTATGATCTTTTCAAAAAAACTTTCCTAATGACTTCCCAAGAATGCTAAGTCTGATGAGCTATTAAATTTGGAATTACACTTGAAAAGAAAGATCTTGTAGTCAAATAACTTTGGTTAATCTTGGTTCTGGGACCAAAAAATGTTGAGAAAGTGCTTCACTCTGGATTTGATTCCCTTAACATATTTGACCAGAGAACGTTGTTCCGCATGTTTACCCTACAGACTATTGGGGGAATAAAGGAAGAACACAGTGTGGGTGGCAGTATTCTGGGGACTGGTGGTAAGGGTGGACTGAACTGATCAGCCTCCCTTTAGACAATAGATGTGAATAGAATGTTAATTAACAATGAGAAATAAATCATTACCGTGTTACTAATGAAATCCTTGAATTGGGTTAGATTTTCTGTTTTTAAGTAAAAGATGTTATCACCCTAAAGGCTATTACTAGAACATACATGCTATTTTGATGTGTTTTCTATAGGAATAAAATTGAGAAGATTATTTTTGTTTGGGAATTAAGCTAATATGCTCCATAATGATTTGTGTAGTCAAATTTGGGGAAGATGATAGAGTATGAACCAAGGCAACCGAAGGAATGCCTGGTAGAATCACATTTAGACATAGCAACTGTGCTCTCAACTTTCCTGCTACTACTTTATTTTAATGGCTTGGTTATTTGGAACAAAGGGATATTTTCCTTCTCATCAAGGAAATTGGTGTACTGTCTATGGATGGAGTGAAAAAAGTTCATCTAAAAGGAATTCAGTGAGCTTTCTCCTTAGGCAGTATCTCCTGAACATGCTGTCAAGAATTCCTTGGGTACCAACCTCATTTTACCTTACCTGCTATTTCAAATGTGTCTTAAAATAGCATGATTTTTCCATAGTCCTATTGAAATTGTGGTGCCTCACTTAGTAAAGTGTTTCTGCATTAAATTTCATTTAATTCCATTTTCATGTGTCTTTATTCTGTGCCTCAAATTCAATTTGGGAGTGGCAGTTAACTAATACAAGTCTTTCTGGGGATTTCATTTTGGTTAGCATTTGAATTGGGGAGAGAGAAATTGATTTTTTTACTTTGATATTTTTCAAAGGTGTTTCTAGATATTAATACAGAAATCTGAGAAACAAGAGGGCATGGAATGCCCACTCACCTGAGGCTGAATACATTTCAGATACTGAGAAAAAAAGGTAGGTTTGGATGCATGGGGTTGAGATAGAATGTCTCTCCCTCAGCACAGCTGCTTCACTCTGATAAGAAAGCAGAGCTCAGTTTATGCTGACCTTGTATCTAACCAAAGTTTACCCTGTAGACTATTGGGGGAATAAAGGAAGAACTTCCTGTAAAATGCAGCTAATGTTGGCCTTCCAAAGGTCACAAAATGAAAAGCTGTGAGCATGACGCATCCTTGTAGGGGGGACTCCAACAGGATTTCCTGTGCTGGAAAGGAAGCTTGGTGGAAGCCTTTTAATTCATTCAGAAATGCGGAGACCAGCATGGCTGTTAAGAGCTTGGTTTTGCAGTTACAGGAGCTAATCTAATATAAAACACTCAGCCCAGTACATTCCATTTCTAATTTATAAGAAAATTATTTATACTGAACAGCATGTTATTCAGTGTTATAGGTATCTAAATAATTGTTGCTATGAAGTGTCTCCTTATATAATACATTTAAACCATCTTTATTCCAATCTATTAGACTTTAGGAAGAACTCAAATGTGAGGCATTGAACTCAGCGCTGGGGGGATGCTAGTGTTAAAGGACGTTCTAGAGTCTCAATAAAGTTCTTAACAGGGCTGGTTTATTTTGAGTATTGAGAGACAGGTTGGGGGAAAAAAATGTAATAAATGATAGTCTAAAGTGATTTACCAAAGGATTCTTTAAACCATCTTTATTCCAATCTATTAGACTTTAGGAAGAACTCAAATGTGAGGCATTGAACTCAGCGCTGGGGGGATGCTAGTGTTAAAGGACTTTCTAGAGTCTCAATAAAGTTCTTAACAGGGCTGGTTTATTTTGAGTATTGAGAGACAGGTTGGGGGAAAAAAATGTAATAAATGATAGTCTAAAGTGATTTACCAAAGGATTCTTGGTTACCTCCAGTGGACTGTTCTCCTTGTTTGGTAAATAGGCAATGCTGATGGGAACAGATCTCTGTGCTTTTGAACCTCCATTTGACCTTTTTGAAATAACTAAAAACCAAATTAAAAGTATGAGTAATTATTTAGAATTTTGCACCATTGAGCTTAAATAAGAAATCATGCATAGTAAACGAGGAGGCTTAAAGGTAACAGGAGTGCAAGGTGGAGGTGATAAACACGTCTACATGATGGTGTTTATAGATTGTGAACTCTCAAGCAGATGCATGTACCTTTTTGTTGTTGTTAGAGGCAGTCATGCCCTGCTGGTTTAGGCTGTTGCTAAGAGTCTGTTGTTCAATCACTTATTTGCCAGGCATTTTTAGAAAACTTACTACGTGCCAGTTACTTTCCTAGGTGCTAAGAATCCCAGAGGAACACAATGAAAGCCCTTGTCCTGGAGAAATCTCATAGTTCTTCTTCAGAAGCACAGTGCCTAACATAGTTTGTTCTTTCTTCTCCACACTAAGCAATGAGGAACCCTAGGGCAAAAAATTCCAACAGTGGGCCCACATTCTTAAAGAAAAAATGAACCATTCATAGCTTAGGCTCTGTAAATTTATTCTTCCCAGTTCTCCACCATGTCCACTCTTTGTTGAGTTACCTGACCTGGTCTCAATCTCCCTGTCTTTCTGTCTCTATGACAGCTTGCCCCTTTTCCCCCTCTGACTGTATTGTACCTGAGCTTCAAGACTGAGCCAAATCTTCCTTTGTCTGCACAAGCCTGTTTTTTCCCCAGACTGTCCACAGTTGACATCTCACAGTTGAGGACCTAATGCATGTTGGTTTGCACAGTGGAGTTTTGGTCACACATCCTCAACTTCATTGTCTGGGTTTTGCTGGGAGCTGTTCCTAAACACGTCTTGGATTTCTAGCTGCTTTAGGAGAAAGCTGGAATTGAAATTCTGAGGAGGGGCAAGAGAAAGCCTGAGATTAAAAATTAACAGTATTATCATTAAGGAAAGTAATCCATATGAGGGATAACCAATTCTCAATTAGAATTTTAAATTAGAATTATTTAAACCTTGTAACTTGCTTGAAATTTTCATAGCACCCGTATGCCATAAGTTACGTAACATTGTTCCCTATAAACATTTGAATTGGGGATTGGTGGTTCACTAGATACAGTTTGCCAAGCTGCCTTGTTTGGCCTTCATAGTGTTTGAAAAAAGGAAATCTTGCAAAAATTCAGATTTCTAGTTTGTCTGAAGTAACCTCTCCCACCCTAGTGAACTCTAGGGGAAACTAGATAAATGAGGTCATTTTCATAGTCATGGCAAGATAACAGACAACACAAAGAGCAGCCATGTATTGGGCGTTAACTCTGAGCTAGGCACTGTTCCCAGGACAGTGTGAACTCACAGTGTCTCCTGTAAGTTGATACTATTATTATCTCCATTTTGCAGATGAGGAAACTGAGGCACAGAGGTTAAAGAACCTTTTCCAGGGTCCTACAGCTTGCAAAAAGCAGCTGAGAGACCCAAACCTATGCAGGCTGATTACAGATGTATGCTTTACTGCCTCTTCCAAGCACTGAAGGCACCTGCTAAACGGTCTGCCCTAAATCATTCCCTTAGTTTGGTTGTAAAGTAACAAAGATGGTTATAATATGTGAAAGAGAAATAGCAGTTTATTTTTCAGTTTCCTTAGGTTTTTTGTTTAATTTGATTCTAAACTTTGAAACAAAATGGCAGCTGCATGAAGGGACCTGCAGGAATCTGATTGCTTAAAATTAGTTTGCATGTTAATTATCGTTTTCATTATTGATTGCTATATTTGTCACATTTGCTCAATTCCAGGGATTACGGCAACCTCATTCTTCCCAAAACCAAACTGATCTTTCTCTGTGGATGCTGTCCCTACCCCTCATTGGGTCACTCCATCACAACCCGTATTATTTTAGTCTCAACATCCTAATTAGATGATATTTTAAGGATAGCATAGTCCTTTATTTCTTCTATACACCTTTAGGTCAGTACTTTTTACAACATAGTTTTCTAATAAGTACCGTGTATCTGAGAGGGTATAAAAGTATATGTATATAAAGATATAAAATATGTATATGTATAAATTTTTTATTCCAGAATTTTTCAAGTATGCTTGAAAGTTGAGAGGATTGTGATAAATCCTCCTGTACCCATATCCAGCTTCAACAACTCATAATGGTTTTTTTTTAATATTTATTTATTTGGCTACACCTGGTCTTCTGTTGTGACATATAGGATGTTTAGTTGCAGCATGCAGATTCTTACTGGCATGTGGGATCTGGTTCTGACCAGGGATTGAACATGGGCCCCCTACACTGGGAGCTCAGAGGCTTAGCCACTAGTCCCTTAATATGTTTTTTTAATGTAAATTGTGAAATATACATAATCAATGTTCTGCTACTATATATATGTTATATATATAGATAAACATATAAAAGAAAGAAAAATTGAACCCCATGTTGTAATCACCCAACTTAAGAAATAAATGTTATTACTACCCTTAAAGCCCCTGGAATGCATTCTTTTTTCCCTCCCCACCAGAGATCACTCCTGTGCTGAGTTTTGTGTTAATCACGGCTGAAATTGCCCTGGTTATTTGTACATCAACACCTGTGCCTCCTTCTCTTTTAGTAATACAGCTTCCCATGTTTTAGCTGGGTATATGCCTTCCCAGTACTCTTGCCTAGAAAATTCCACGGATGGAGGAGCCTGGTGGGCTACAGTCCATGGGGTCACAAAGAGTCTGACATGACTGAGCGACTTCACTTCACTTCATGCAATCTAAAGGCTATTTCCCATGTCCCCTTTCAGTTGCTTATGTCATGGAACTACGTTCTGACCACTGTGGTGTGGACAGAAATGATCTGTTCAACTTCTGTGTTGTGTCTCAGACTGTGCTTTTTTCTCCCTACCTTCCCTGCCCCACCCTTTTTATTGGTTGGAATGTAGACTTGATGGCAGGAATTGAAGCAGCATCTTAGAGACCTTAAGGCAGAATCCAGGTGTTGAGAACAGAAAGCAAAACGGTGAAAGAAGTAGGTTTTGTTCTTCCCAACCCAGAGTAGGCTGTGCACCACACTTCCTTATTCATTTGTCTTTGAATAGGTCCTGGGGAATTTTCCTTATGTAGTTTTAACAAGGATTTTACGAGCTAGTACAGCCACATATTCAAAATCCATACATAAGTAGTAAACTGTAGAGTGGAAAAATTTCTCTTTCACTCCTGCCACCCTCCCTCCAAGGCAAACAGCACCATTGTCTTTTACATCCTTCCAGGAAAATCTGTGTAGTACTATGTATTTTAAATATGATTCGATTATAAAAATTTGGAAAAAGCTACAGTTCCTAACTAAGCAAGAAGTGTCTGAGGACCCCTGCTGTGGACCGTGGTTCTGGGTTTTACCTTAAGTGACAATCTAATACTGTTAGTATCTTACTTAAGGGATGTGAAAGAATTCTGAAACATGCCATGTTTAATTAAAAAACAAAATGTTATTTGACTTCCCTGATAGTCCAGTGGTTAAGGATCTGCCTTGCAATGCAGGGGACATGGATTTGATCCCTAGTTCGGGAATTAAGATCGCACATATTTCAGGGCAACCAAGCAGGCATCCCACAACTAAAGAGTCCACACACTGCAATGAAAGATCCTTTATGCTGCAACTAAGACCTAAGGCAGCCAAATTAAAACAAAACAACATTATGACTGTTTATCAGAGTCTGAGCATAGTAGCTGCATGTGTGCAGGTTAAGCTCTTTGACTTCCCTAAGAGCTGAGTCGAGGGACTTCCCTGGTGGTCCAGTGGCTAAGACTTCATGCTCCCAATGCAGGGGGCCTGGGTTCAATCCCTGGCTGGGAAACTAGATCCCACACGCACAGCTAAGAGTTCACATGCTATAACTAAGACCTGGTGTTGGGAAGGTCCCCTGGAGGAGGGCATGGCANGTTTGACTTCCCTAAGAGCTGAGTCGAGGGACTTCCCTGGTGGTCCAGTGGCTAAGACTTCATGCTCCCAATGCAGGGGGCCTGGGTTCAATCCCTGGCTGGGAAACTAGATCCCACACGCACAGCTAAGAGTTCACATGCTATAACTAAGACCTGGTGTTGGGAAGGTCCCCTGGAGGAGGGCATGGCATCCCCCTCCAGCATTCTTGCCTGGAGAATCCCCGTGGACCGAGGAGCCTGGCAGGCTACAGTCCACGGAGTCACAAAGAGTTGGCCATGACCGAGTGACTAAGCACAGCACAACAGCCAAATAAATAAATAATATTTTTTAAAAAGAGTTGAGTCGATGAGAGCTGAGCAAGTAGGAGTCCCAACACAGTAGCAGTGGGTGGTTCAGCTATCTTGGTGGTAGTCGTTCAGTTGTGTCCAACTCTCTGTGACCCCATGGACTGTAGCGCACCAGGCTCCTCTGTCCCTGGCAAGAATACTGGAGTGGGTAGCCATTTCCTTCTCCAGAGGATCTTCCTGACCCGGGGGTCGAACCTGGGTCTCCTGCGTTGCCCAGGCAGGTTCTTTACCATCTGAGACACCAGGGAAGCCATCTTGGTAAAGCACCAACTTTAAAAAAAAAAAAAGGAAAGTGCTTGCACCAGAACTCATGTGCTTGACATACTTGGGAGCCTAAAATCTAAACTCAAAACGTCAAACCCCACTCTGGCACAGAGAACTATATTCACTATCTTGTAATAACCTTTAATGGAAAAGAACTTTAAAAGAATATATATAAAACTGAATCACTTGGCTGTATACCTAAAACATTGTAAATAAACTATATTTTAATTGAAAAAAAATGGGATTCTCAAACCCCAGCTTCCGTTTATACACATCTGTAAACTAAAAAGCTTAGTAAGTCTGCTTCCTAATTCATAGAACAAAGCAGTCACACATGGCAAAGCAGGGAAAGGGGACTTATTTATATATAAGCAGGCCTGCAGACAGAATCGAGAAATAACAGCAGACAGGATGACAACACAGGAAGGACTTAAGCCACAGCAGCCTGAGGCCACTCAGTGGAGGGACAGACACGCCCACATACCTCCTTGAGTCCTTTGGCCATGTTGGAGCTGGAAGCAGAAAAGCACAACACTTAGTGTTTATGGAGATAAGCCTGAGTCATCAAATCAAGACAGGGTGTCCAGCACACTGAGTTTTAAAAGCTTAGATAATTGGATCAGACCCATGAAGGAACAATAACCTACAGCTTTGAAACTAAACCATAGACAACCAGGAGGACTGCCAGCTGCAGCTATGGCAAAATTCATAACTCTACACACACACACAAACACAAAACCAAGGAAAACAGCAAACTGGAGAAACTAGTTTTACTGTTTATATCAGACAAAGGGGGTTAATATAACCTGGAGAGGGAATCCAAAGTTTTTATTAAAAGAGAGATGAGAGTTCATGTAGCTAGTAGGGTAAAGGAAGAGAAAAATTTGTGCAAAGGTGTAGAATTGTAGGTTACTTTTCCCTACCCCTCATTGGGTCACTCCATCACAACCCGTATTATTTTAGTCTCAACATCCTAATTAGATGATATTTTAAGGATAGCATAGTCCTTTATTTCTTCTATACACCTTTAGGTCAGTACTTTTTACGACATAGGTTTCTAATAAGTACCGTGTATCTGAGAGTGTATAAAAGTATATGTATATAAAGATATAAAATATGTATATGTATAAATTTTTTATTCCAGAATTTTTCAGGTATGCTTGAAAGTTGAGAGGATTGTGATAAATCCTCCTGCACCCATATCCAGCTTCAACAACTCATAATGTTTATTTTTTAATATTTATTTGGCTACACCTGGTCTTCTGTTGTGGCATATAGGATGTTTAGTTGCAGCATGCAGATTCTTAATGGCATGTGGGATCTGATTCTGACCAGGGATTGAACATGGGCCCCCTACACTGGGAGCTTGGAGTCTTAGCCTCTAGTCCCTTAATATGTTTTTTTAATGTAAATTGTGAAATATACATAATCAATGTTCTGCTACTATATATATGTTATATATATAGATAAACATATAAAAGAAAGAAAAATTGAACCCCATGTTGTAATCACCCAACTTAAGAAATAAATGTTATTACTACCCTTAAAGCCCCTGGAATGCATTCTTTTTTCCCTCCCCACCAGAGATCACTCCTGTGCTGAGTTTTGTGTTAATCACGGCTGAAATTGCCCTGGTTATTTGTACATCAACACCTGTGCCTCCTTCTCTTTTAGTAATACAGCTTTCCATGTTTTAGCTGGGTATATGCCTTCCCAGTACTCTTGCCTAGAAAATTCCACGGATGGAGGAGCCTGGTGGGCTACAGTCCATGGGGTCACAAAGAGTCTGACATGACTGAGCGACTTCACTTCACTTCATGCAATCTAAAGGCTATTTCCCATGTCCCCTTTCAGTTGCTTATGTCATGGAACTACGTTCTGACCACTGTGGTGTGGACAGAAATGATCTGTTCAACTTCTGTGTTGTGTCTCAGACTGTGCTTTTTTCTCCCTACCTTCCCTGCCCCACCCTTTTTATTGGTTGGAATGTAGACTTGATGGCAGGAATTGAAGCAGCATCTTAGAGACCTTAAGGCAGAATCCAGGTGTTGAGAACAGAAAGCAAAACGGTGAAAGAAGTAGGTTTTGTTCTTCCCAACCCAGAGTAGGCTGTGCACCACACTTCCTTATTCATTTGTCTTTGAATAGGTCCTGGGGAATTTTCCTTATGTAGTTTTAACAAGGATTTTATGAGCTAGTACAGCCACATATTCAAAATCCATACATAAGTAGTAAACTGTAGAGTGGAAAAATTTTTCTTTCACTCCTGCCACCCTCCCTCCAAGGCAAACAGCACCATTGTCTTTTACATCCTTCCAGGAAAATCTGTGTAGTACTATGTATTTTAAATATGATTCGATTATAAAAATTTGGAAAAAGCTACAGTTCCTAACTAAGCAAGAAGTGTCTGAGGACCCCTGCTGTGGACCGTGGTTCTGGGTTTTACCTTAAGTGACAATCTAATACTGTTAGTATCTTACTTAAGGGATGTGAAAGAATTCTGAAACATGCCATGTTTAATTAAAAAACAAAATGTTATTTGACTTCCCTGATAGTCCAGTGGTTAAGGATCTGCCTTGCAATGCAGGGGACATGGATTTGATCCCTAGTTCGGGAATTAAGATCGCACATATTTCAGGGCAACCAAGCAGGCATCCCACAACTAAAGAGTCCACACACTGCAATGAAAGATCCTTTATGCTGCAACTAAGACCTAAGGCAGCCAAATTAAAACAAAACAACATTATGACTGTTTATCAGAGTCTGAGCATAGTAGCTGCATGTGTGCAGGTTAAGCTCTTTGACTTCCCTAAGAGCTGAGTCGAGGGACTTCCCTGGTGGTCCAGTGGCTAAGACTTCATGCTCCCAATGCAGGGGGCCTGGGTTCAATCCCTGGCTGGGAAACTAGATCCCACACGCACAGCTAAGAGTTCACATGCTATAACTAAGACCTGGTGTTGGGAAGGTCCCCTGGAGGAGGGCATGGCATCCCCCTCCAGCATTCTTGCCTGGAGAATCCCCGTGGACCGAGGAGCCTGGCAGGCTACAGTCCACGGAGTCACAAAGAGTTGGCCATGACCGAGTGACTAAGCACAGCACAACAGCCAAATAAATAAATAATATTTTTTAAAAAGAGTTGAGTCGATGAGAGCTGAGCAAGTAGGAGTCCCAACACAGTAGCAGTGGGTGGTTCAGCTATCTTGGTGGTAGTCGTTCAGTTGTGTCCAACTCTCTGTGACCCCGTGGACTGTAGCGCACCAGGCTCCTCTGTCCCTGGCAAGAATACTGGAGTGGGTAGCCATTTCCTTCTCCAGAGGATCTTCCTGACCCGGGGGTCGAACCTGGGTCTCCTGCGTTGCCCAGGCAGGTTCTTTACCATCTGAGACACCAGGGAAGCCATCTTGGTAAAGCACCAACTTTAAAAAAAAAAAAAGGAAAGTGCTTGCACCAGAACTCATGTGCTTGACATACTTGGGAGCCTAAAATCTAAACTCAAAACGTCAAACCCCACTCTGGCACAGAGAACTATATTCACTATCTTGTAATAACCTTTAATGGAAAAGAACTTTAAAAGAATATATATAAAACTGAATCACTTGGCTGTATACCTAAAACATTGTAAATAAACTATATTTTAATTGAAAAAAAATGGGATTCTCAAACCCCAGCTTCCGTTTATACACATCTGTAAACTAAAAAGCTTAGTAAGTCTGCTTCCTAATTCATAGAACAAAGCAGTCACACATGGCAAAGCAGGGAAAGGGGACTTATTTATATATAAGCAGGCCTGCAGACAGAATCGAGAAATAACAGCAGACAGGATGACAACACAGGAAGGACTTAAGCCACAGCAGCCTGAGGCCACTCAGTGGAGGGACAGACACGCCCACATACCTCCTTGAGTCCTTTGGCCATGTTGGAGCTGGAAGCAGAAAAGCACAACACTTAGTGTTTATGGAGATAAGCCTGAGTCATCAAATCAAGACAGGGTGTCCAGCACACTGAGTTTTAAAAGCTTAGATAATTGGATCAGACCCATGAAGGAACAATAACCTACAGCTTTGAAACTAAACCATAGACAACCAGGAGGACTGCCAGCTGCAGCTATGGCAAAATTCATAACTCTACACACACACACAAACACAAAACCAAGGAAAACAGCAAACTGGAGAAACTAGTTTTACTGTTTATATCAGACAAAGGGGGTTAATATAACCTGGAGAGGGAATCCAAAGTTTTTATTAAAAGAGAGATGAGAGTTCATGTAGCTAGTAGGGTAAAGGAAGAGAAAAATTTGTGCAAAGGTGTAGAATTGTAGGTTACTTTTCAAAACATGTTCTTTTCAAAATAATAAGGACATATGAGGATAACTGAAAACAGAAAAGACAGAGAACTTTAAGGCATTCTAGAAAGAATGTCATCAAAATGAGTGAGTAGAAGACATTTCTGTTTTGCCTACTTGTGTACGTGAGAAAAAGGGTAAGAATGTTTAGGTTCTGCAGGAAACTTTGTCAAGAATATCTTATTCCCTTGGAGCAGATAGTAATAACCTAGGGATCTATGAGAGCATTCTCAAAAGTCCCTGAATTCTATGGAACTTTTAATTTAAATACTTTGAACATCTTCTTGTGATCCTCAAAAGACATATTTTGGATTATATGATGATCACCTCCTTTCAGGTTCTTACCTCACATTTTTTTTTTTAGAAACTAGCTTTATTCAGGTATAATTTACATTCCATAAAACTCACTTGCTGTAGGCGTGTGTTTCAGTGATTTTAGTAAATTTATAGTTACACAACCATCACTGCAGTGTAGGTTTAAAATGTTCCCATTACCCCAGAAAATTATTCCCTCAGGTTTTGTGCTGTGAATTTCCATCTCCACTGCTACCCTGAGATCATCTAATGTACTATCTCTGTCTCTGTAAATTTGCCTTTTTCTAGACACTTCATATAAATGGCATCAAATAATACATAGTTTCTGTGTCTGGTTTCTTTCACTTAGCATGATGTTCTTGAGGGTCATCACTTTGTAGCATCCCTCTCCCTTGCTGAGTAGTATTCCATTGTCTGACTCTTTGTGACCCCATGGACTACATAGTCCATGAAATTCTCCAGGCCAGGATACTGGAGTGGGTAGCCTTTCCCTTTTCCGGGGGATTGTCCCAACCCAGGGACCAAACCCAGATCTCCCGTGTTGCGGGCAGATTCTTTACCAGCTGAGCCACAAGGGAAGCCCTGTATAGAATCCACTGACGGTTTATTCATTCACCCTGCTCTGGGCATTGGATTGTTTCCAGATGCATTCACTTATGTCTACAATTAAGCTGGTACCAAATAACCATCATGAAGCTAAAACTCACAATATAGGGTTTCTACATTTGAGCATTTTAGATATTTTTAGAACTCTGGTATTCAAAGGGTCCCTCCATTATTCAAATTTGAGAAACACTGTTTCGATTCATCAGATCTATGAGCCATGTCCTAGTGATAGAACTTCTTCCTCTTTTAAAGTGTTAGATGTACAATACTTATGTTTCTCTATATGGTTTGCTTAACTGCATGGTGAACACTGATGTCACTGAGATATCCTTGATCTCTGCTTCCTGAAGCAGTAGTAGTTGTGTAGGTTGCTGAGTCATATTCGACTCCTTTGTGATCCCGTACACTGTAACCCACCAGGCTCTTCTGTCCATAAGATCCTCCAGGCAAGAATACTGGAGTGGGTTGCCATTTCCTTCTCCAGGGGATCTTCCAACCCAGGGATCTAACCCTCGTCTCTTGCACTGGCAGGTGGATTCTTTACCACTGAGCCACCAGCGAGGTTCTTCCTAAAGTTTGAACTAAAATTTGTTAGAGTAGCTTATGAATAATATTAGGTGGATCCTTACGGGAATATTTGTTCTGTGTCAGGAATTCTTCAAGGGAAATTAGTTTATATCCTGTCCTTTGCCTCAGTAAATCTCATGGTCCTTGTACTTATCCTCTGGACCGTCCCTGAATATTAAAAAAAAAACTGATCTCTTCCCAACAGAAACTGATTTGGGATAGCTAAAGAAAGGGGACATATATTGGAATTAATTCTAATAGTGAAAGGCAGAACTGAAGGAGAGCTGAACAGTCAGGACCCAGGGTAGCTCTTGGGACTACAGTTATAAGAATTCAGGTAGAGAGGTGACATTCAAATAATTGAACTCCAAAGGCCGTCAGTCCCTGTGTGACTCTTCTCAAAATCAAATTCCCAGGAGGCTGGGCTACCTGTTTATTCTTGAGGGGTGTAGCCTGGGGCAGTGCCACAAGAGGCCCACCTTTAGGAAGCATCAAGCCCCCACAGAGAACTTCTCTTTTTCTTGGGGCACCTTACCTTATATCGTGTGTATTTTGGTAAGGTTCTCTACTTAAGCTAGTTTGATTATCCAACTTCCCCTTTTTACAGCTTTGTTGAGATGTGTTCCTGATTCCATAATATTTACACAGGTAAAGAGATTCAGTGGTTTTTAGTATATTATTGTGCAACTGTCATCACAATCGAAGTTTAGAACATTTTTCCTTACCCCAGAAAGAAGCTCCTAATCCATTAGCAGTCACCCTGATTCCTCCTCTCCTCCCTGTCACTCTGTCGCCACCCCAGCCACAGGCAAGCATTAATCCTTTTTCTGTTCTTATGGATTAGTCTATACTGGAATTTCACATAAATAGAGTTATACAAATGTGGCCTTTTGTGACTAGCTTCATTCACTCAGCATATGTCTACGAGGTCCATCCAAGTTGTAGCATGTATCAGTCCTTCATTTCTTTTTGGGCCTGAATAATACCCACTGTATACCAGTTTTGTTTATCCACTCGCCATCAGTGGATGGACATTTGGGTGGTTCTTTTTACTTTATTTTCTCACTCTTATGAATTATACGGCTGTAAATGTTTGTATATAAGATTTTGTATGGATATCTATTTTCAGCTCTCTTGGACATATATCTAGGAGTGGAATTGCTAAGTCATACAGTAACTCTTTATGTTTAGCATTTTGAGGAATTGGCAAATTGTTTTCCAAAGTGGCTGCTCTGTTTTATGTTCCCAACAGCAGTATACGAGGGTGTTCATTTTCTTCACATCCTCAAAACACTTATTATCTGATCTTTGTGTTTTAGCCATCCAAGTGAGTATGAAGTGGTATCTCCTTGTGATTTTGATTTGCATCTCTGATGGCTAATGATGTTGAGCATCTTTTCATGTGCTTTAATGCCTTTGTATATCTTCATTGGAGAGATGGTCATTCAAATTCTTTGCCCATTTTTCAAATTGAGCTCTTTGTCTTTATTGTTGAGTTGTAAGAGTGCTTTATGTACACTGGATACAAATCCTTGTAAGAAATGCATCTTAACAAATATGTGCTCCCTTTCTTTGGTCCGTCTTTTCATTTTTTTCTTGGTACCCTGTGAGACATAAAAGTTTTAAATTTTCATGAAGTCCACCTTACCTGTTTTTTTCATCTATCATCTGTGGTTTTGGTGCCATATTTGGCATTGCTTTAACCCAGGATCGTAAATATTTACTTGTATATTTTCTTCTAGGAGTTTTAGGGTTTTAGCTCTTACATTTAGGCCTATGATCTATGTTATGTTAATTTCTGCATAAGGTGTGAGGTAGAGGTCCAAATGTATCCTTTTGCATGTGGATATCCAATTGCCCAGCACTATTTGTTAAAAAAAAAAAAAAAAAGTCTATTTTTCCCATTAACTTTTAAAAAATTTTTATTTATTTTTCCTTTTTGGCTCCTCTGGGTCTTCATTGCTGCGTGTGGGCTTTCTCCAGTTATAGTAAGCAAGAGAAACTCTCTAGTTGTGGTATATAGGCTTCTCATTGCGGTAGTTTCTTTTTTGGAGCATAAGCTCTAGGGTGTGTGGGCTTCAGTAGTCGTGGCACACCAGCACGTTTGCCGGGCAGCATGCGGGATCTTCCCAGACCAGGGATTGAACCAGAATCCCCTGTATTGTAAGGCAGATTCTTAACCACCGGACCACAGGGGAAGCCCTCCCACTAACTATTTTTTGTCATTCCTGTTAAAAATTAGTTAACTGTAAATGTATGGATTTACCTCTGGATTCTCAGGTCTGTTCTGTTGATATATGTGTATATACTTATGCCAGTGTGTGAGTGTGCATGCATGCATGCAGGTAAAACATGTATGTGCATATGCTCAGTCATGTCAGACTCTTTGCAACCGCATGGACTGTAGCCCAGCAGGCTCCTCTGTCCCTGGGATTTCTCAGGCAAGAATACTGGAGTGGGTTGCCATTTCCTACTCTGGCAGTCCTCCCTACCCACGGATCAAACCTCTGTCTCTCGCAGCTCCTGCATTGGCAAGAGGATTCTTTTTTTTTTTCCCCAGTCATCATCCCATTTTTTTCCTTTTTTAAAATATTTATTTATTTATTTTAATTGGAGGCTAATTACTTTCCAATATAGTAGTGGTTTTTGCCATACATTGACATGAATCAGCCATGGGTTTACTACATGTGTTCCCCATCCTGAACCCCTCTCCCACCTCCCTCCCCATCCCATCCCTCAGGATCATCCCAGTGCACCAGCCCCGAGCACCCTGTCTCATGTATCGAACCTGGACTGGAGATCTATTTCACATATGATAATATACACATTTCAATGCTATGCTCTCAAATCATCCCACCCTTGCCTTCTCCCACAGAGAGCCAACAGTCTGTTCTTTACATCTGTGTCTCTTTTGCTGTCTCACATATAGGGTCATTGTTACCATCTTTCTGAATTCCATATATATGCATTAATATACTGTATTGGTGTTTTTCTTTCTGAATTACTTCACTCTGTGTAATAGGCTCCAGTTTCGTCCACCTCATTAGAACTGGTTCAAATGCATTCTTTTTATTGGCTGAGTAATATTCCATTGTGTATATGTACCATAGCTTTCTTGTCCATTTGTCTGCCGATGGACATCTAGGTTGCATCCATGTCCTGGCTATTGTGTACAGTGCTGCGATGAGCATTGGGATACATGTGTCTCTTTCTATTCTGGTTTCCTTGGTGTGTATGCCCAGCAGTGGGATTGCTGGATCATTTAGCAGTTCTATTTCCAATTTTTTTAAGGAATCTCCACTCTGTTCTCCATAGTGACAGTACTAGTTTGCATTCCCACCAACAGTGTAAGAGGGTTCCCTTTTCTCCATACCCTCTCCAGCATTTATTGTTTGTAGATTTTTGGATAGCAGCCATTCTGACCTGCATGAGATGGTACCTCATTGTCGTTTTAATTTGCATTTCTCTGATAATGTTGAGCATCTTTTCATGTGTTTGTTAGCCATCTGTATGTCTTCTTTGGAGAAATGTCTGTTTAGTTCTTTCGCCCATTTTTTGATTGGGTCATTTATTTTTCTGGAATTGAGCTGCAGGAGCTGCTTGTATATTTTTGAGATTAATTCTTTGTCAGTTGCTTCGTTTGCTATTATTTTCTCCCATTCTGAAGGCTGTCTTTTCACCTTGCTTATAGTTTCCTTCGTTGTGCAAAAGCTTTTAAGTTTAATTTGGTCCCATTTGTTTATTTTTGCTTTTATTTCCATTACTCTGGGAGGTGGCTCATAGAGGACCCTGCTGTGATTTATGTCAGAGAGAGTTTTGCCTATATTTTCCTCTAGGAGTTTTATAGTTTCTGGTCTTAGGTTTAGACCTTTGATCCATTTTGAGTTTATATTTTTGTATGTGTTAGAAAGTGTTCTAGTTTCATTCTTTTACAAGTGGTTGACCAGTTTTCCCAGCACCAGGGCAAATGGATTCTTTACCTTTGTGGTTTTATGGTAATTTTTGAAGCATGAGTCCTCTATCTTTGTTCAAGTTTTCTTGTTGTTGTTATACTGGTTGTTTCCATTTTTTATATAAATTATAGGACTGTCAGTTTTTGCCAAAAAGCAAACTAGCTGAGACTTTAATAGGGGATGTGTTGAATTTATAGGTAAACTTGGAGATTTTTGCCTTCTTGATAGTATTAAGTCTTTGGATCTGTGAACATGAGACATTATCCCATGTATATCTTCAATAACTCAAAAATGTTTTATAGTTTTCACTGTTTAAGTGGTGTACTTGTTTTGCTAAAGCTTTGCCTAAATATTTTATTCTTTTTGCTTCATCACATTGTAAATGGATTGTTAATTTTCTTTTGAGATGGTTCATTAGTGGTATATGAAAATAGAACTGATTCTAGTCCATTGGTCTTCATCCTGTCATATTGCTGAACTTGCTCTGCTTCTCCTCTTAACTCCATAGCCTTGTAGTAGTAATGATGCCAGTCCAAGAGCATTTATAAAGCCAATGAAGTTAATTGAACAGCTATGAAATTTATGAGGGTATACGTTGATTTGAGCCTTGTCCTCCAGGATCTTATCTTTATCACTGCAGACATGGTCCTCCATTTGCAGCCCACTGCATTTCCTGCCACATTAGTTGCTCTATCTCCTGACCTTCATCTTGTCTTTTTACTTTATGGTCCAATAGGTGGCTCAATGGTAAAATATCCACCTGCCAGTCTAGGAGAGTCAAGAGACGTGGGTTCTTTCCCTGGGTTGGGAAGATCTCCTGGAGGAGGAAATGGCAGCGCATTCCAGCATTCCTGCCTGGAAAATCCCATGGACAGAGGACCCTTAGGGCTGTAGTCCATGGGGTTGCAAAGAGTTTGACACGACTGGGCACACATGCACCAACAGACATACTCTGTACTCGAACATCACTTTTCAATTGTAAATTTTTCCCTTTCCCTGTAACAAATTCCTTTTATATCCTTCTTTCAAGTCTCAGATATTTTTGATTCTCTCTGATTTCCCTAGGCAAATATAGACACTCCTATGTTGCTACCATCTTTTGTACTTGGTGTTCTTCCCATTTACTCTTTGCTTAGAATCGCTTATAAGGGTGTGTGTGAGAGTTATCCAGAGAAACGGAACCAACTGTATGTAGTTCATGTATCTGTGATCCAAAATCTGTAAAGCAGGCTGCCAGGCTGGAATTGATGCTGCAGCGTTGAGGCAGAAGTCCTCCTTCTCTCTGAGAGACTTTCGTGTTTGCACTTGAGACCTTTCAAGCGGTTGAGTCTGAACCACAGTAAAGCCAAGTGAATATACTGATGTTAATTGGTTGTATTGATGTTGCTCAAAAGACCTTCTGAGCAACACCTGGATTAGTGTCTGATTAAATTACTAGGTGTCAGCCTACCCAAGTTGACACATAAAATTAATCATCAGAGTATAAAATCTCTATAGGAAAGTGCTTGTGTCTTCTGTTTATCTTTTACTTAGAGAGTCAAGTGCAGTGCTAATAATCAGTGGATGCTTTAAAAATGCTGGGTTGGATGATTGAATGACCTGAACAGTGTTAAGTCCAAAATCCAATTTGAAGAATGGCGAGTTGTAATCTTGGTAAGATTATTGCTGCTTAATGGGTGTCTTGTATTGTCAGATATGAGCAGGAAGTTGTCTTCAATCTCTGGCGACCGAGTTATTTATACTAAATATGTCTGTGCCTTCTGTTTTGAGTTCTTTGCCATCTCATCATTGCCAGTATATAAACTACTGTTTTATTTTCTTTATGTGACTGTCCTTCTGACTCTGCTTGATTCAATAAGTTTAGCATTCAGGAGGAACACAAGTGTAGCACAATTCCTTTCCCATCCTTGTCTGCCCCATTTTTAACTTGCGAGCACTGGGATGCTGCTGCCTTCTTTAGAGATACAATAATACTGGGTATTCTGAAACATACTGAAATGATGGTTTGTTGTCACTAAGAAAAAAAAAAAAAAAAGACCCATAGAACCTGAGAGCAGTGTTTTAGTAATAGCCATAAGTAATTTTTCAGGCACGAATACTAGAGTGGGTTGCCATTTCCTTCTCCAGGAGGTCTTTCCGACCTAGGGATTGAACCACATCTCTTGAGTCTCTTGTTTTAGACAGGTGGATTCTTTGCTCCTGCGCCACCTGGCAAGCCCCCAGTGGCTATAGGACATGGAGGCAAAGCAGAATTATGAGGTTAAAACATAGTGAAACCAGATGTAGGGCAGAGAGGTTGTGGGTTATAGATTCCAGAATAATATTTTCTCTTGAGCTTTAAAGTCTCTCTGCAAGTGATGTTAAAGCTAAAATAATATTTGGTTTTAAGAGACAGCGCTTACACTAACTTCCTGTAAGTCAGCCTTTTGGCAGGTGGAAGTAGTAGAGAGGTCAGCCCATCCTGGTCTTAAAGGGCCTCCTCCAATGTGAAAGAAGTCTTCCATTTGTCCTGAGCTACCAGGTGAAGATGTGGAAGTGTTTGGAGCACAGAGGAGAAAGGAATAGTTCTCAAAAACAATACACTTGTCAATCGATTTGAAATGTAAGGGGGAAAAGTTTAATTGTATCTAGAAACTGAAAGCCTACTGACTGCGCAAGTGCCCTTAGCCTCCTTCAGGAGGGCCCCAGACACTTTGGCCTCTAGATTCTTTCGTGTTTCTGCTGATGTGCATGCAACATCTAAGACAGCCTTGGTTCTGTCCCTGGAGTTTGTGCTGATACAGGAGACGGGGACCTCTGCGCCCTTCCATGTAGTGGTGGTGTTTTGTCTAGACGGCTATGCCTTAGGCTGATCTCCCTGAAAAGACTCCACTTGATTTGGCTGCTACTAACTCTACAGCTTCTAAATTAAGATGAACTTACATTCCTGGCCAAAATTGCTGCATCCCCTTGCTAAGCCTCTGCGTGAAGAGGCACCGCGGTGCTGATTCCACAGTCTCCAGTTGTCGTCAGCCTCTCCGTGAACTCTGGACAGCCATCTCAGACGTTAAAATATTTAAGCGTCGCCCTCGTTGCTTTACATTGCTAAGAGGTGCTAAATGTCTTAAATAAAGCCTGCCTAAACAGTCTGGTCTCATTCCGGTTTCCTCTCACAGAGGAGGTGTCTTTCAATAACCCCAAACTACTGGCTTCTAATTTTAGGGATAACTAAGGTAGGATCAGGACAGAAAATAAGCGCTTCTCTATTGATTTTTCCTTAGTCATTTTACCCCAGAGGCCTATAATTAGCTCTATTTTCTCCACCTGTAATACATGTTTAGGTGTACAGTGATGTTGGGGAAATAGTGGGTGATGTTCAGGGTTAGAATTTAGGGAACCTACTTCATCTTACTTTTGAAAGCTGGTATGACTCTCGGAGAAGGCAATGGCACCCCACTCCAGTACTCTTGCCTGGAAAATCCCATGGACGGAGGAGCCTGGTAGGCTGCAGTCCATGGGGTCGCTGAGTCAGACATGACTGAGCGACTTCACTGTCACTTTTCACTTTCCTGCATTGGAGAAGGAAATGGCAGCCCACTCCAGTGTTCTTGCCTGGAGAATCCCAGGGACGGGGGAGCCTGGTGGGCTGCCGTCCGTGGGGTCGCACCGAGTCGGACACGACTGAAGCGACTTAGCAGCAGCAGCATGACTGACACTGCTGGAGTTGGAAGAAGAGGGATATTATCTACCCATCCATTTCTGTTTATTTGTAATAATGTTAATAACTCAGTGACGCTCACTGATCACCCACAGTTTGTCAGGCACTCTCATGTGTGCTTTGCTTGTGTGAGCTCATCCGGTCCTCACAGTACGATAACCCTGTGGAGTAGGACTGTCGTGTCCCTCTTTCACAGTTGAAACTGCAAGGAGAGATGGCGAAACAAAAACAAAAGGAAACGAAAAACCAGTAGGAGGAATATAAACTCTGCCTCTCACCTCTGAGAGTGCTCTAGGTCTGGCATGATGGGAATTTTTCTCCAGTAGTCTCCAATTTTAGACACTATGACAAGGGTTTATTAGTTGCATACTAGCTCTAAAGAAAGAGGTCATATAAATACAGGGTGATCTTAAATAAAGCCCACTCAGAGGGATTAACTTTACTTGTAACTGTCTCTGGAGTTATTATTGTTTTGTGGCTTTGTTTTAAATACTTAGGAAGAGAATCAACTGCTTTCTTTTTTCAGTATTCTGTATGGAATTAGACCAAATGGGGGGAAGGGCAATCATAAAGCTGATCTTCAGTTTATAAGATCCTTCTTGACTGGCCTTTCCCTTCCCTCGTTGCTCTATATAGACATTCTTGCTTTCCCTTTCTCTGTGTGCTTCTCTTTCTGCCTGGAATGCCGTTTTTTCCTCCCCTCACTGCATTTTACTGGCAAATCCTACTCCATTTTTCTAAGACCCAATTGAAGGGATCGCATCTTCTATAAAATGTTTTGTTGGATTAGCTGTATCCTCTCCCCATAAACTGATCAGCATCACTTCTGTCTATGTGACAGCAACCTATTTACTCTTCAGTTCAGTTGCTCATGTCTGACTCTTTGTGACCTTGACCCCATGGACTGCAGCACGCCAGGCTTCCCTGTCCATCACCAGCTCCCGGAATCTGCTCAAACTCAGGTCCATATGTACTCTTAGGACCTGTAATATTCCATTGCAGTGCTTGTCCAGGCACTGAAATTGTTACTGCTCCTTCACGGAGCAAGCACAAAAATTAAAAGTTAGCATTTAGAATTTTTATTTTATTTTTCTAATTTTTTTGTTTGTTTTTACAGAAGTGTCAGTCTGTGACAGATTCAAGTAAAAAGAAAAAATGACAGTTTCACCATGACAGTTTGAGAATTAGTAGTTGTCATTTTTTTCTTACCTGTCTCCTGTGCTAGAAGGTTCATTTTTATATAAACAGCATTTTGTGTCAACAGTAATGTATTTGGCACCTGAAGCAATGAAAGTGCAATTCTCATAAAATGATTTTTCATACAAGACACTTGTTCCTTTTTAAAGACTGAATTATGCTGTTTTCTGCCTGTCATTGTACTTATATCACAGTGTAATTATCTGTTTATGGGTCTTTGTTTTCCACCAAATCCTTAAAGATAATTAAGACCAAGTCTTAATCACTTCTGTGTCCCCGGTGCCAGCCGTAGTGTTTAGTGAGCAAATGTTCAAAAAGCATTCCTGACTGAATGATCTAATGAGTTCTAGCTCTTTGTTTTCAGTGACCTCACTTGATTCATAAACTCACAGGCTCTGCAGATTCCTCATGATTTAACCTGTATCTTAAGAAAATTGTCTAAAACAGACTCAGAGGAATTAATTTCTAGTGTTTAACCATGTGTAAAACTGCTTCTATAATATTGTTAAAAATTACTAGCCTAAATTTAAGTAGCACTGTTTTTTTTCTCGCATGAAATGAGATTTACATTTAAAACTTGTGCTAATAAAAGGCCTCTGTGTCACACTGCCACAGATTCACGTGACTGTAAGCCTGCTGCTCAGACATCTCCTCCTTTGAATTTTCGTCCTTGTCCTTGAGTTGCAAAGAATAGTTCTCCAGGTTTCAAGGGACTTCCAGTGGTTAACATTTCACCTTCCAATGCAGAGGGTATAGGTTCAGTCCCTGGCCAGGGAGCTAAGAGCCCACTTGTCCAGTTGCTAAAAAACCAAAACAGAAAACAGAAGCAATATTGTGACAAATTCAACAAAGACTTTGAAAATTGTCCACATCAAAAAAAAAAAAAAATCTGCAGGTTCTGCTGAGAAACCACTCCCTTTGATCCACTTACATATGTGGTCCCCTCTCTGCAGGTTTCCCTAATTAGGATTTTGGAAAGCCCCTGAAGTGCCTATTGTATAACTTACATTGCAAGTCTCTGTTTCAGCAAGCCAGCTAACCTTGCTTGGAGAATGCGGAGATTGTTTTTAGATGTTGTATTTTAGCTTTCTCCAGTTAACAGGATACTTAGTGCAATAGTTAGGTTTTGTTTCAGTTTACTCGGCATTCCAAGTTCTTTTTCCTTTTATATATATGTTAGAAGCAGCCATCATGAAATCCTTTAGGTATTTGAAATATGAATAATGTGTGTATAATCAAATAAAAGTATATTTACATTAACTTTAGTTGAAGGGGAAAATAGAAAAATTGCATCCACTCTAAAATGAATCTTGAGATATTCCAAACCAAGAGCTTGTTAAGTAAGTAACATGAGAAGAATCAGCAGGTTGCGTGTTTTTACTAACGATGTTCAGTTTCTTCCAGTGCAGATCAGTATTTCTGAGAAAAGAGGAGGTAGGGACTGCCATATGCTTAATTTATTTTCAGGGAATCAAGAAACATAAAAATATAAGTGGCATTCCTAATGGACTGCCAAATATTATAATCCAAATCAAAGACATTTCCAGAGGAACCAAAAGAATGGGGGTATTCTGTTTGTGTGGAATATTGTACAATTAAAAAAAATGATGAGCAGATTGCATTCATGAAGAAATAAACTATGTGTGAAGGAAAAACAGCTAATAAAGAGGCAATGAGAGAGAGAATAAACGCAGCCTTCCACATTTTGAAGATTTTTTGCCGGGGACACTGAGTGATCATAGCAACCATCTCCAAGGAGACCTGTGGAAATGTGAAAAACGCTGAGGTCACACAAGCGAGCAGAGAAATTCCATATTGATGAACAACTTCTTGATGTATCTTTTTCTCTTCACCTTCCATGCCTCCAGCCTTTTAAACAGCATTTATCAGAAGGATAAAGGAAAACCAAATGTGATTTGCCCTGCAGAGAAAGAGTAACTCTCAGAACAGAAACTCTACTCAGAACATTCAGAGCAGCTTTTATTAAGCTTCAAAAGCTTTTCAGAAACTTGGATATTAATGAAGTGAGAAGTCCCGAGGATTAAATGCAAATCTTGGTCATAGGTGGTCGTGATGGTTATTGTTTCATTGAATAAAATGCAAGTTTCAATTCTAGGGCTGGAAACAAAGCTCCCAGAAAGGGGTCTCTTCTGAGTCCTTCATTACTAATCAGGCAGCTCCCCACACGTGCAGGGACTCCTCTGTCTTCTAATCCTTCCATCCCACTGGTCCTGCAAGGGCATTGTTTAGATGTATGTGCTCTTCACTGGGAGCAATGGTTTCCTTAGTTCATTCAGTTAGTAAACATTTACCACTTTGCAGCAGCCCAACTGGCCCTCTAATAGAAACTGGGAAAGCAGACGTCACCCGTGGTCTCAAGATGCTAGAAATTTAAAGGGAAGATGATCAAAATAAAATAAAAATGATACCAGTAAGGTATAGGAAACATGTACTGAGTGTTATTAGCAGAGAGTGACGGGAGGAAGTTGATAGGGAGACGTTTGAGTTAGGAAAAAATTTCAAGAACAGGTTTGTGTTGTGTTTAAAGCCAAGAAGGGGAGGGTAAGGTCCCAGGATGATGTAAAGGTCATGGGATGTGACATGGGTCTGGGAATTGTGTGCAAGTCCATACACTTGATGAGAAGTAAGGTGTGGGATAGGACAAAAATTAAGTATGCTCTTTCCCCCTGCTTCTCATTTATTGCTATTTCGTTAATTCTGCAGAAATAGCATTTGATGTTGGAGCGGGGGCACCCCCATTGATCAAAACCAGGAGACCAGGTCATTGGGAGCTGCTGACTCTTACTACTGGGGACCATTTGGGATCTCTGCTCTGGGTTCACTTTCTGGTCTCACTTAATGAATTTAGCTAGATTACAAGCTTTATACCCATGCTATGGAGTAGTTATGTAAAAGTATATGTAAAACCCTTCAGATAAATGAACAAATATATGCAGAACTCTTTGGGTAAATACTGTCTGATCGAGAGAAAGTGTTGGATAAAGGACTGTTATTTTTATGAGTCATTTAAAAATTTTTAAATTTATTTGCGTCAGTCTTCAGTTACGGCATGCAAGATCTTCGGTGCATTGTGCAGGATCTCTCATTGCAGCACGTGGGCTCTCTAGTTGTAGCTCATGAGCTCCGAGCATGCAGGCTCGATAGTTGCAGCACACAGGGTCAGTTGCTCCATGGCATGCGGGGCCTTAGCGCCTCGCTCAGAGATGGAACCCACATCCCCTGCATTGCAAGGTGGATTCTTGACCACTGGACTGCCAGGGAAGTCCCTATGAATCATTATTATCTATATGCAACTCTCCCAGTCCACTGCAACCGCTGGAGCGTGGTCTAGATCTGTAGCCTGAAGTGGGCTGGAGCAAATTTCCCAGAAGGATGCTCTCCACAAGGGTTTGGTTCTTCTAAGGAGAAGGATGACCTTGGTCCTCGGCTCAAATCCAGATGGAAAATGTGGGTCTCTTCACTGAAAGGTTCGTGTATGTGCCAGAGAGCTGTGAACCAGTAGCCCTGTAGAATTTGGACTTGTGCAGGGAGCAGTGTTGAGGTAATTCTTGCATGGATTTCACGGCAATGGAAGCCCTGGGTTCTTTTAGTTCAGTTCAATCGCTCAGTCGTGTCCAACTCTTTGCGACCCCATGGAGGCACGCCAGGCCTCCCTGTCCATCATCAACTCCCAGAGTTTACTCAAATTATTATTCATTTAGTTGGTGATGCCATCCAACCATCTCATCCTCTGTCATCCCCTTCTTCTCTTGCCTTCAGTCTTTCTTAGCATCAGGGTCTTTTCAAATGAGTCAGTTCTTCACATCAGGTGGCCAAAGTATTGGAGTTTCAGCTTCAACATCAGTCCTTCCAATGAACCCCCAGGACTGATTTCCTTTAGGATGGACTTGTTGGATCTCCTTGTAGTCCAAGGGACTCTCAAGAGTCTTCTCTAACACCACAGCACAAAAGCATCAATTCTTCGGCGCTCACATCAATACATGACCACTGGAAAAACCATAGCCTTGACTAGACGGATCTTTGTTGGCAAAGTAATGTTTCTGCTTTTTAATATGCTGTCTAGATTGGGTCATAACTTTCCTTCCAAGGAGTAAGCATCTTTTAATTTCATGGCTGCGGTCACCATCTGCAGTAATTTTGGAGCCCAGAAAAATAAAGTCAGCCACTGTTTTCCCATCGATTTCCCATGCAGTGATGGGACCGGATGATGTGATCTTAGTTTTCTGAATGCTGAACTTTAAGCCAACTTTTTCACTCTCCTCTTTCATTTTCATCAAGAGGCTCTTTAGTTCCTCTTCACGTTCTGCCATAAGGGTGGTGTCATCTGCATATCTGAGGTTACTGATATTTCTCCTGGCGATGTTGATTCCAGCTTGTGCTTCCTCCAGCCCAGCGTTTCTCATGATGTACTCTGCATATAAAAACCCATATAAAATCTGGGTTCTTTACTACTATAAAATAGGATATCATTAAGGCTGTCAAAGACAGATTTTACTTTTTGTGCTTTAGCTTGGTTTTAAAAAGATGTGTTACAGCAGATAGCCCAAGAACAGTGAATTACTCTCTGAATATCATCTACTTCAGAACCTCCTCATGCCTAAAATTGAAGATTGCTTCCAATATTCCTACTTTCTGGCATTCCTGTACCTAACCAGCTTCCCAAGCTAGTTGTGGAGAATGGGCCAGATGAGGTGTCTGAATTGTTCGCAGAGGAACCTTCAGTAAACAGTGGGTGCTGTCTTTCCTCTTCACATCTGACTGATGTCCTGAGCTGGTGGCTAAGGCAGATGCAAGATTTCATTGTGCTGCCCTCACTGGAGGTTTAGTGGTTGTAAGATTTCCCTGGCACATCTCTTTAGTTTGACCAAACACAGAAATAGCTAGAGGATTCCAAATTGGTCCATAGTTTAAAATGGGGTGTGGAGGAAATTGGTCATAGAAAAATTGCCTGAAGAATTCAAATTGCTTTGCAACCACCAAGAGGGACATATGGGGAAGTTACATTGTTACTGTGTAATAGTAATCATTTTCTGCTGGATAAAGTGCTCAATTCCTGCTTTAGTCATCAGAACCATCCCCACTATAGGTTCTATAGGTGAGGATACTGAAACCCAGTAAAGCAGCCGATTCAAGGCCACTCGGCTAAAACTAAGTAGAGCTTGGCTATTAGCCTAGCGGTGTCTGACTGCCGAGTCCATGCCTTCTATTGCTCTGTGTGTGCTGTCTAGGCCATTTGTTCATCCATTTGCCGTTTCTTTCTTAAATATTTACATTGTGTGCCAAGTACCCTTCTAGGTCTTGGTGATCTTGTGGTAGGCAAGACCGTCCAAGATTCCACAGTTATGAAATGTGCATTCTAGTGGGAGAGGCTTAAAATAAGCAAGAAAATGAATGTGGATGGTGTGTATGTATATAGACATGTATACCTTTGAGAATGATGTGTGCTATGAAGGCAAACAAAATCCAGAAAAGAGGTGCAAGTGGCCATTTTACATGGTGAGGAAAAAAGAAACTAAGAAGTTACCTAAAATCATAACTTTGCCCCTTTGTTTCAGTTATTACCCTGTATTTTAATTTAAACTGCCTGACATTTAATATATACCTGCTAACATGTTTGTAAGTTACAAAGCACAACAGCATAACACCTGTGAGCCTCCCTTCTAATCTAAGAACTGTTACCAGTTGCGTTCATCTTCCCGTGCTCTGTCCTAACCCATCTACCTGCCTGTCTTTTGAAATGCCCACTTCTTAAATTTTAAAACAAGTTTTTCTTGCCTTTAAAAAAGGCTTATCACTTACAGTTATATCCATTAGTACCATAGTATTTGATTTTGCTTATTCTTTTTGCCTTATCATTGTTCCACACTGCATGTAGCGGCCGTTCATTCATTTTAACAGCTGAATTATGGTTGTTGGGTGAATGTGCAAAACCAATTGATCATTGCCTGGTGGATGGACATTTAGATTGTTTCCAACCTTTCGCTCTTTGCACAGTGCAGCTAAACATCCTTGTGTGTGCCTCTTAATGCACATGTATAGGAGTTTCTCCATGACATTCCTGTGCCAGTCAGCATTCAGCTTCACATGATAAAACCAGATTGTTTTCCAAAGGTGTGATAATAGTTTACATTCCCACCCAGAAGTGATTGAGTTGATCCTCTTGGTTTTATAAGACATCTTAATTTGGGGGCAGTCTGTTGGGTAGAAGATAATATTCCATTGTGGTCTTTATTGACATATCCTTAATAAGCAATGAGATTGAGTCTTTAAGAGGGTAATTTTTGAGCAGAAACCTGAAGGGAGTGAAGGACCAATCCATGCAAAACTGTAGTGGAACTTTCCAAGGCAATGTTCTAGAGGCAGAGACTATTTTGGAGTGTCCGTGGAGCAGCAAGAGATGAGATAAGGAAGGAGGAGTTATGACTCCCACGGCCTGAAAACCCACGAGTATGCACAGGACTTTAGAATACTTATACTAAGAGTTATGGGAAGACATAGGGCTGTTAGGGGATGAACACAACTTGACTGATGCTTTTAAAAGAACCCTTTGGCTTCTGTGTGAGTAGACTCTGAGGAGGTGATGAGAACAGAGGCGTAGGGATGAGTTAGAAGCTTCCAGAAGTTAAGAGATGGTTCTGGCTTCGACCGGGGTGTTGGTGGGGAAGATGGTGAGAAGTTGAATTCAGGACATATTCTGAAGTGAAGGCTGGGTGAGAACTGCTGAGGGCTGCATGGAGGTGTTAGGAAGAGAGGAATTATGGATGATATCTTGATGTGAGATTGAGTAGCAGAGAATGTAAGTCCATTAACTGGAATGGGAAAGACACTGTGAAGCGGAGCCGCACTGGCGTGACAGTAACGTTTAGAGCGGAGAATAACTCTCTTCTTACACAGGTGGGCCCCCGCTTGCTGTGTCATCTGTTGGTGTCTCAGACGGGCCTCCGGTAACACGTGGGCAGGTGCTGTGTCCTCCCACACTCAGACCTCCTCCCTGTCCCACTGAGTGGTGGTCCATCTATCTGGTTGGACAAGCCAGAAATTGGGAACCACCTGTGACACCTCCCTCTGGTTTACCACCATGCCCACTCCATCCCCCCAGCCTGCCAGCTTTACCTCCGAAATCTCTCTGGAGTCCGTTCAGCTCTCTCCGTCTCCACCACAACCACCCCAGTCGTGGTTACCAGCAGTGTCCTCCCTGAGTCTTGTCATAGCCTCCTCAGGGCACTGGTTCTGGCCCTCCTCCAGTCCGCCATCCACTCTGCAACCAGCTGACTCGGAACCCTCAAGTTTAAAACCCCTCAAAATCTCTTTTAAAAATGATTATTGCTTTTAGGATAAATCGGTAGTATGACCAAAGGACATGAATGAACAGACTTGCTCATATCCCTAGTCCCATCTCTAACTTTCTCTCTCCACCCCATCCCCATGGGCATCTTTTAATTCCTTGAAGATGGAATTTAATTCCTGTTCCCTTCCGTTTCTGAGCCTTTGCACAGGCTGTTCCTGAAATACTACCTACCTCCTCTTGCCCCACATAATGTCATTCAGATTTTTCAAATGATACTTCCTTAAAGAAGCTGTGTGTACTCCCCCTCCACTCATCCACACACAGACACACACACCCCTGCTAAAACAAACTTAGATTTCCCTGTTATATGTGCTTAAAAAATATAATTCCATGCTTTGCCTTCATAGCACTTATACATTATTTATTTATATATTTGCATAGGTGTTAATATCTTTCTGTTTTTCCTGGAATGTAAACTCTGCAAGGCCCATAAAACTCTTTTGTACACCATCTAGCATTGTTGCCTGGTGTATAGAAAGCATTTCATGAACATCAGCGAATCATTGAAGGAAGAAGCCTTGCTCAGTATCTGAATTTTTTTTTTTTTTTCTTTTAATGAGGACCATTTTTCAGAGCTTCCCTGGTAGTTCAGATGGTAAAGAATCTGCCTCCAATGCAGGAGACCTAGGTTCAATCCCTGGGTTGGGAAGATCCCCTGGAGAAGGGAATGGCTACCTACTCCAGTATTCTTGCCTTGATAATTCCATGGACAGAGGAGCCTGGCTGCTTATGGGTGGGATCTCTGAGAGTCAGACATGACTGAGTGGCTAACACTTCACATTTTAAAAATCTTTATTGAATTTGTTTCAGTATTGCTTCTGTTTTATGTTTTGGTTTTGAGGCCTTGAGGCATGTGGGATCTTAGCTCCTCGACCAGGGATCAAACCTGCACCCCCTGCGTTAGAAGGCAAAGTCTTAACCGTTGGACCACCTGGGAAGTCCCTCTGATTCATCTGCTGTATTCATCAGACATTGCAACTCTGCTTTTTGGGTCGGGAAGATCCCCTGGAGAAGGAAATGGCAACCCACTCCAGTATTCTTGCCTGGAGAATCCCATGGACAGAGAAGCCTAGTAGGTTACAGTCCACGGAGCCGCAAAGAGTCAGACACGACTGAGCGGCTTCACCTTCACCTTCTAAGAGAAATAACATTCTTGGTTATGATAGATAGACTCTTTCATACTTGCTTGGGAATATCTTAGCTTCGTTTTAGACTTCTTTAGCAAGTTGCAACCTTTCATTCACTGTGTACTATAGATGAAATAAAAAATTGATTATTCTAATCTAAGAAATTTTATCTAATTTAGAATAAAGAATTTGTGGGAGAATTTTAACTGATAATATTCTGTTCACCATCCTGGAGCAAATGCCCGGGAAATAAAAGAGGATAGTAGCATCAGTAAGTATTAAACAATAGTAATAACAATAAATAGTAAACAATAAGTATTTCAGTGGCATTATGGGTTACAAAGTGTTTTTGCATTAGAGATGCCAAGAAGTGAATGAAGTTTCTCTTTGCATAGCATGTTACTTCACCACAAAAATCTTTGAAATACTCTCCATTAGCTACACAATTGAAGTCTGAGTTCTTTATCAGAGTGGACTAGGCCTCCAAGATCCTACCCAACCTACTTTTCCAGGATCAGCTATCACCTCTTCTCAAGTTATCCTTCACTTCCAGCAGCATCAGACTCTTCTCTGTGCTCCAGAAATACTCTGGGCGTGTGTTGTGTGGCAGACTCTGTTGACTTGTCTCTCTCATTCACCACAAGTTCTTGGAAGAAAGAAATCACTTCTTTTTTATACTCAGCCCCAGTAGTACAGAGCTTGATAGGGACTCAGTTAGTACTTGATGAATGAATGAACGGCCTTGTAGTCAATCATAGGAGTAGATCTGTGTAATGACTAAAAGGGGGCATGTACTCTAAGATTAGCCATCTGATTGGTACATCACTGAAGACTTCCTGGATCATCTAGAACTTCCTCTGTATTCTAATCTGTCTGTGTCTACTCCAGGGCTTCCCCGATGACTCAGCAGGTAAAGAACCCACCTGCAGTGCAGGATACCTGGGTTTGATCCCTGGGTCGGGAAGATCCCCTGGAGAAGGAAATGGCAACCCACTCCAAAATTCTTGCCTGGAAAATCCCATGAACAGAGGAGCCTAGCAGGCTATAGTCCATGGTGTTGCAGAGTCCAACATAACTGAGCAGTTGAGTGCATAGCATCTACTCCTCTCACTGACGTCATTGAGGTTAACCTTTAATCTGGGTTGTGGGACTAGATAGACTTCAGTGAGTTACTGTTTAGAAGCAAGTCACCTAGGGTAACCCACAGGGTAACGGGTGATCAGTATTAGAACATTTGATGACATCTGCTCTAGGGCCTTGTTCTGCATTGCATTTGCTATTACCCTTCTTGAAGACTCACCTACTCGAGTTTGAAGTTCATAAATTCATAAACTAAAATGCTAATCTATCACTCAGAGGTAAACACTTAACTTTTTCTAATACCCTATCAGTCTTTCACTTGTGCCAATAGGTAAACAGTGCCACTTTTTTTGTAACATACTTTATTCTCTTTATATATAATATAGGCAGATATATAGAGGTATATTTGTACATCTTATTCATGTTACTATATATTCTCCCATACTTACAACGTCACATTATAAAGGCTTCTGAAGATTTTTTTATAGTTCTGTATTTTAATTTGGTATTTTTAAATATAAGGAATGTTTAAGGAAATAGTTCTCTCTTCATATTTTTATCCAGTTGTATCAAAGAAATTTCACATGAGTTTATATAGGAAAGAAAAATTTAAGATTATAGCTTCTTTTGTACATAATTAAAATGGTATTTAATAGCTGGCCTCATTCTGTCTCTCTAATCAAAATTATCTACCTCCAAATACCAATCTTTACTGCATAATATAATCAAGATAATTTCCTCCCTTATTAGACTAAGTAAGACAGTTTGATAATAGTCTCCTTTGAGGTTTTTTCGTTTTATACAAGTATACAAGATGGCTGTCAAAATTTTGTTCATTTCAGCAGGAAGTCACTTAAGAAAAGAATACAGCATATACCATTGACTCTTAAGGAACTGAACTAATTGGTGACTTGAATACTCATTTATACAGCTTTAATATGTTGCCCCCAAAAGATGTGAGCTCTATAACAGTATGGGCTCCTTTGTCTTGAGATTTTTTTGTTGTCATGTTAATGTTACTTCTGAGGTTCTTCAGTTGATTAGATTCTTCTGATTAAGCCTCAGAGAAAGTGGGTGTCGTCTTTCTTTTGGTCTGAGTTATAGATGACTTGGGTTTCTATTGAATATAAGACACTGCCAACCCCAACTTTGTACTGCACTTAATCAAGAGTTAGGCAGATTACAAATAGATGCTCTGTATAACTTTTCATGATTATGCTGTGTTCCCTGCCTCCATATTTTAGTAGATCCTCTAAGTTAGGTGTCACACGAACAATTTTTTTGGAGACACAATAGCTGATGTATGATTTTCAGAAGGAATATTTACAGTCATTCTGATAACCAAAGATTACAGGACTGAGTGGATTCCTGCCTTAAGGACCTTTATCACTTAAATGACTAGGAGCTTTCTTGACTTTATTTTTTGGATGGTGCCACCCCTTATTGAGGAGGAAGCACTCTGGAGAAGTCCCAGGAGGATTATCCTCCTGAGGGTCATTTGGTTGTTTTGTAGCTTGCTCGTTGAGAACCAGCTTATCAAATGTTCAAAGGTCTTTAAGAGATCTCTCACCTTTAGGCACAACCCTTCCAAGTGCCTGGCACATAGTACTAGGGTGATAAACCTTTGCTAAATGAGTGATTGAAATAAGGAATGATTTATTTTAAAACTTTTGTTTAAAAAATGAGTTAAGAACTTGAGCCAAGCCATGCCATCTGGCTGAAGGCTACTTATAGGTCTTAAATAGTATCAGTTTGACATGGTATAGGAGGGGTGACTGTCACCGCGCTTGATGCTATCCTGTGTGTCCAGAATGCTTACAGGAACAGATGATTGGAAGTAGGTGTGATTCTTGCCTGGATCTGGATTTAGCCACAGAAGCTCTTGCATGGTTAAACGGCCTGCTTTCCCTAGCATAGAATCAAAGATAGACTGCTTTTGATGCATATCATACCAGCATTCATATTCAAGGTGCATCTGTTGATGACACCATTCTTTATTATGAACTGTTAGCTTCCAGTAGCAATGACTAGGGTTTCCCTGGTGGCTTAGCAGTGAAGAATCTGCCTGCCAGTGTAGGCGATGTGGGTTCGATACCCACATCAGAAAGATCCCCTGGAGAAGGAAATGGCAATGCACTCCAGTATTCTTGTCTGGGAAATCCCATGGACAGAGGAGCCTGATGATCTACAGTGCGTGAGATCACAAAAGAGTCTGACACAACGTAGGGACTAAACAGCAACAGCAAATCAATGACTTCATCTCTCACCAAGGCAGCTGAATGCTAGGCCTTTATGTTTTTATTTCGTGGTCATTTGGAAAAATTAGTGAGACGTATAGCATCTACATTTTGATGAGCTTTAAGTTAAATTAGAGAAAGAAAAATTGCAGATATTTGCATACATTAAAAAGCTTCATTATTAAAATTATGCCACTCAGGATATCCCTGCATGCTGAAATTAAAATGTATAAGTGACATCACCATGTCACTCTGTCCTAGAATTCAGATTTTCCAAGGAAGTGTTACAGCAAAAGAAAAACTGAGCAAAGTGCTAACATTTACTAAGAATTTATGTTACTGACTTTTCACAGTCACCAGCATGTTAGTTTCCAAAGCAGAGAAATCCAAGCAAGGGAGAAAAGAGAATGGAGGAAAGTTAAGGGGGAAGGAAAGGGGTAAAAATAATTTTTACATGAAGCACAAGATGCACCGGTAAGATGGCGCCTTGTGGCAAGTGAAAAATCAGTTTGGATGGAGGAGGGCCACCGCTGGGCCTGAGTTTCCAAAAGATATCTCTTTGATTCTCTCCTCTAAATCCAATTTTATTTCATATTCTAAAAAGTATTGGATAAAGTTTATTTACAGTCCTTGGATATTGTCTTGGATATTACAGTCCAGTGGTTTAAGGACTGTAATTCTCTTTTCTTCACGTCATCAATTATGTAGACTTTTTTGATGTTCAGAAATCCTTCTAATTTAATCTCTTAGCAAGTTATGTGGACTTGGGGGGTAAAAATAATAGTAATGATGGCTAAGGGTTGCTGAGCTGGTGCTGTGTGTTGGACACTGGGCCATTTGATGTCATTCAGACTTCATACCTTCCCTGGGAGGGGGATGTGAGTAGATTTATCCCAGTTTTACACATGAGAAGAGTGAGGCTCAGAGCAAGATTAAATTCTATGGTCCAGGTCACCCAGGTTGCAAGTGGTCCAGCTGGGATTTAGACCAACTTTGTCCACCTCCTGAAACTGAGCTCTGCCTTCTTTGAGGGTAAAGCTTGTGTCTTTATTTACAGAGTCTCACATCATGGTTTTCATCTGATTTAAATAAAAGAGATGTCAAAATTGAAGTTATTCCATTTGTCATATTGCATTTGAATGAGCCTAAACTTCTCGTCTAAAACTTGATCCTATTTCCCAAGCATCTCTACAGGGATATTTTCTCCAATACAAACTCTTCCTCTCAACGCACCCTACTCTCCCTGCCCCAAATATGTAGTAAAGAGATATCGATAACTAAATATGTACATATTTCTTTTCTATATCTCAGTTATTATTTTCTTCTGGAATTCTTGAATAGATTCTGCTCTTAGGCTCAGGGGACTTTGGATGGTCATCCTTTTTTAGTCTAGAGTTCTAGAATTTGGTCTTTGTAAGCAGTTGCACACCCCTTCCGAAATGCAGGGTCCATGAGAGCAGATGTTGTCTGGCAGATTATCACTATACCCTGATGCCTAGTGCGGTCCCTGGCTGGCCCAGATTAGGGACTTGGTAAATATTCGTTGGCAGACTGATTGCTACCCTTATAGGGTTGGCCCACCAGCAGGCTGGCCATCCAGCGTATATAGACTGCATCCTCATGTTTACATGGGAAACTGCAGATTCCGTGTGTCTGACCCCACTATATCGTATCTCAGCCAGAGTGACCCAGCAGTCCTCTTAACGTAATTTTCATTTATGCCCTTCATACTTCTTATTTGTTCTTTGGTTTATATTCAATCTTCAGTCCAGAATGAGAGTCTTTCTGCTCTCCCCATCCATTCCTAGAAGTCTAAAACCTTACTATCTAGCAAGACCTTTATAACACATTATCTCCTCCATGAACTCAGACCCAGTGTTTTCAGACGGAGGTAATGCTTTGAATTGTGTCTCCCAAACACAAGAATGTTGGGAACACCATAATTTGCTTTGTATTTCTTAGAGAACCGGAGGACCCTTGATCAGCTGGGTTTAGCATGACTATTCAGTTTACTGATTTCCTTACTGTTAATTTATGACTGGACTTCCCAGAGCTGGTGAGTATGTAATATTCTCGGGTTCACTGTGAATCTTCCAGTGCGGAGTATACTGTGTGTATAGTGGGCTTTCTCCCCTCTTTGTTTTGTCTGCCTTGATGTCCAGCAGAACCAGTGTTTTCAAGTGCATACCTGTAAATGTGCTTCTATAGGATGAATACCTGTGGTGGTG
>SJYX01003648.1:328741-343896 GCA_006410675.1 Oreotragus oreotragus | reverse complement strand
TGAAATGCTTTTTGTTTATCCTTGCATGCTTCTTACTGATAATCAGTTGCCAATGGACTGGTTTATGATTCTAAATTAATCCCACTGCATTTACATAGGCAGTGTATTTCCACCCTCCCCCACCTTTTGTTTTTAAGTAAGAGAGAACCATAGTCCTATAGAGGAGCTTCTTTCATGGTTCAGTGGTAAAGAATCCACCTGCCAATGCAGAAGACACAGGTTCAATCCCTGGGTTGGGAAGATCCTTTGGAGAAGGGAATGACAACCTCTAATCTTCTTGCCTGAGAAATCTCATGGACAGAGGAGCCTGTGGGCTACAGATCATGGGGTCACAAAGAGCTGGACACGACTAAAGCAACTAACACAACACAATGCCCTTTTCAGGGCTGTAGAGAGTACCTTCTAGGAAGAAGGAAGAGTATAAGCAAATGAATGAGGGCTGGAAAACAAGGCCCTGATCAGAAGATATAGCTTGATTGGAAGTTAGAGTATACATTGATAGAGTGTATACACACACACACACACAATGGAGCGTTAATTTAGAAAATAAGAGGCCAGGCTATTGAATGCCTTGAATGTTGTCAATCCAAAGAGTCTGGATAAATATCTATCTGTCCATATGAGATTTAAATGAAGGCACTGGGACATGTACAAGCAAATGTTAAGAAAAATTCTTAAATTGTGAGTTTAAAAATAGTCAACTGTGTCAAATCAGACACATGCTCTATTCTAAGTATATGTAGTTGTGAGATCTCTCTTTGGCTCCTTTAATTCTTTTTCTAGATTTGTCAAAAGCCCATACAAAGATTAACATCATGCAGATAAGAATATTTTCATATTCATATCTTATGCAAATTGAAATTTCCAGTTTTTGCTGGTACTTATAGTGGTCATACCAAGAAACAATTATCATGAATCCTTTTAATAAAACAAAACAAATAAAGTTCTTTTAATGAATCTTTTAGATTGTGTTCCAAAGTCCTTAAAATATGCTTATATGGACCCAACATTGAATTTTAATAGTGTAGTAGCCAGCAAAAGACCCAAGCAAGTCGATAGTGTTTAAGATTGGACTTTTACTGTGCTTTTTTGGATGTGCAAGGGAAAACAGGTTTAAGATTGGACTTTTACTGTGCTTTTTTGGGTGTGCAAGGGAAAACAGTCTGCATTCTTGGCCCCCGTTCACTTCCCTGGGTCCTTTTGCATTTTCACATCCATTCTGACATGAGCCTGGTAGAACTGGATAATCACCTAGCAGCCAACTATGTGTCTTTGTTATTGCTAGAAAGAAGCATGCTTACTTGTAGACAGTAGTTTTGCTTTTCTTGGGAGACCATATTTTGGAAGAGGGGCTCGTTCATTGGCACCCAAAGAATGCATACATAAAGGGACTATACAGTTACTGACACATACCTACATTATAAGTGTTAGAGAAGGGAAAGGGGTGTGGAAAAGGAGACCATTTTCCATTCAGTACATTGGAGATATATCCACATCTGTGAACTCGGATCTGTAATTGAGGTCAAATGCATGCAGAAACAAAAAGGTAGTTAACTAATACTGGTGGTTTAGTCGCTAAGTCTTGTCCAACTTTTGCATCGCCGTGGACTATAGCGCATGAGGCTCCTCTGTCCATGGGATTTCCCAGATAAGAACACTGGAATGGGTAGCCATTTCCTTCTTCAGGGGACTTTCCTGATGCAGGGGTTGAACCCACACCTCCTGTACTGCAGGTGGATTCTTTACTGTTGAGCCACCAGGGAAGCAACTAGTACTGAGAATAACCTATCTAGTCAGTGCTGTTGACTGCTATTGACAGATTGAGTAAAGAAGACAACATTCTGCCATACTTTAGGTCTCTATGTAAGACTCTGTGGAAAGAGCCATCTTTTTCTTCCATGCCTTGTTAAAAAGGATGCAAAGTACACTAAAAATAAACCATTTAGAACAAAAAGCTTGAATAGTTAGAGCTTGAACCTAATGTGAGAAAACTCATGGAGCTTATAAAACTTTAATAACCAGGTTTGGAGAGGGAGTCTTGCCATTTTAAGTGAATCAGTGGTAATTTCGTGGAAGGTCTTGATGTTACCAAGGATAAAATGGAAATCAGTGGTGTCACAACAATGTTAAGAAAAAGGACAAGCCACGTACTGTAAATATAAGTAATTCTGGCATATGCGGGAAGGCACCCAAGGAAGAAACCATCACTGTCACTTTAAATAACCTTTTTATGCAAAAGTAAAGTTTAAGGTAGAGAAGTTGTGTCCTAAGCTCTTAGAAGTATTATCTTTCTGCCCTAGGATACAACCCTCACGAGGGTAGAAGTTTTAACCTGAAAAGATGGGAAGGAGACTTTTTCTACTTCTTCAGTTAATTTTTGCTTTCATGGAAGTTCTGTGCTTGTCAAGGCATATAAACTCTCTCTGAGTCCAGCTATTGTGCTGCTCAGCCGTCATCCCTGTCAACTCTCTGCCCGTGACTTTTTTTTTTTAAGTATTTTTGTGGCTGCACTTGGGATCTTCCATCTTCACTGTGGTGTGCAGAATCTTTTAGTTGCTGCGTGTGGGATCTAGTTCCCTGACCAAGAATCAAACCCAAGTCTCCTGCACTGGGAGTGCGAAGTCTTAGCCACTGGACCACCAGGGAAGTCCCATCTGCCCATGACTCTTGAATCAGTCAACCCGCACCTCTTGACTGATCTCGGCCCCTGTATTGCCAGCTGCTTTTGAGTCCATTCCAATGGGTGGGCTTTCCAAGGACATTCAATCTCCTCTGAGCGGCTTCTCCCATCTCTCTGCTGCCTCTGTTCTGCCCCATTATGAGAAAGCCCAGCAGCTCTCCCACCATGTTCATGAAGTCCTTGGAATACAAATGGGCCCACTAGAGGCCTTCCTTCTTCTGAACTCATAGACCTCTACTCTCCCATTTTCTGTAGCTCTTGACACACCTTGTAACAATTTATATTCTTGTCTGTTCCCATGCATTATGATGGAAACTTTTGTTGCCCTCTGGTGCTTTATAATCTGTGACTCTTCCAAGATCTGAGCACAGACTGCTCCCTGTCTTCAATTAGTATCTGTAGGCTGACAGATACCTTGGATACCTTGAAGATACTAACAGCAGTAAGTTAACCTACAAGGATCAAAGGGAACTTGAGGGATCATCTTGGCCACTGCAGGTCCCTTTCCTCCTGGACTTTCAGGTTGTTCCACATATCTCCATACATTTCCTGAGGAGGTCCTACACCACCCCCAAGCATTTTTAACTTATCCACCTCGCCTCCACTTTCCCCCAGTAACTATTTTCATCGCAATCCCTTGTGTTTTCGTTCAGACTTGTCTGCTTGCTCTAGTTTAATTAGTGAAGATGTAGAGTAGAAAGGCAAAGAGAAGATGGTAAGATCAGATGCTTTGTCATGGGAATGGTTATTTGGGACAAAAACACTTAAATTTCCTGTAAATCCTTTCAGCAGTGTCCTTGGCTCTCCACCGTCCTGTGAGCACCATGAGAGCAGGATATGCCTTTGTTTTGTCACACCACTCAATCACCAGTGCCTGGCACATGGCCTGGCCCACAGTAGATATACAGTAAATAAATACTTCTTAAATAAAAACAGGACAATAAACTCCTATGGAGGGTTTGCGCAGTGGAAGTTTTATCATATGGGTCTTTTGCCACATAGAATTGTGCCTCAATTTTTAAAGATCCTTTGACAAAATCAGAGCCCAAAAAGATAAATTAGTAGGTTATTTTTATAATATTTATATATTTATGCTATGTTTCCTTCAAATAGCCTCTTACTCCAATGCTTTGAAAAATATGATTTATGTATAGAAACACTGCTTTACACAAAAGTGTTAGTGATCTTTTGAAGTGGCTTATCTGAAAATCATGCTTCCTAAAATTATATGTATCCTGCTCCTTTGGTGTCGTATCTCTAAGTAAAAAGTGAAAGTCAGTCACGTCCAACTCTTTGAGACCCCATGGACTGTAGTCCATGGAATTCTCCAGGCCCAGAATACTAGAGTGGGTAGCCTTTCCCTTCTCCAGGGAATCTTCCCAACCCAGGGATTGAACCCAGGTCTCCCACATTACAGGCGGATTCTTTACAGCTGAGCCTCAAGGGAAGCAGCTTAATTGTAAGTATAAAGGAAATGACTAAATATTAGGGAAATGACCTGATATTTTCTTGTCTAAAGACAGTATATCTTATTGCTAGATATTTATTGCCAGAGATCTTATTGCCAGAAAGTTTGAAGTGAAGTCGCTCAGTCGTGTCCGATTCTTTGTGACCCCATAGACTGCAGCCTGCCAGGCTCCTCTGTCCATGGGATTTTCCAGGCAATAGTACTGGAGTGGATTGCCATTTTCTTCTCCAGGGGATCTTCCCAAACCAGGGCTCGAACCCGGGTCTCCCGCATTGTAGACAGATGCTTTACCGTCTGAGCCAGAAAGTTTAATAAGCTACTTACGTATCTTGATGAAAAAAAGAGCATTTGAAAAATTAGTGTACACGTTTTGGAATGTCTTTTAAATCATCCTTCTTAATCCTCCAAAGAAAAAGAACAGCTTATTCAAACTTTTTTGTATGATCTGTAGAATCTGAATCAGTAACTGTCTTTTAAGATCCTATAACTATATGGAGGATGGAAAGAAACACAGAGAATCACAGCCCTCAGTAAGTTTAAATTTTAGTTGGGAAACCAGAAATGGTTATACCAAAAAAAGACATTTAAACACATCGCACTAGGAAAAAGAGTGGAAAAAAAAATTCTGAAATATTCAGAATGATTCTCTCCCTTGATGAGACTGGAAGTATTTTTTATTTGTATATTTCTGAATTTTCTTTTGTGAACATATATTACTGGTTATCATTTTTAAAAATTATTTTAAAAAGAAATTGCACAACAACATGCAATGATTGAAATGAGAGATATGAATAGAAGGGATGAGGACAGAACTTCCTCGAGCTTGTGTAGTGGATACATGGAAGAGTTGGGCCTGAGCTGGTCTTAAGAGTAGATAATACCGTAATAATCATGATATCTTCAACTTTTGTGCTACTTTTAGATCAGACTGGTTACCTCCTTAGTTGACAGTCTCTCTTTCTTTGTTGAAAGAGTCCCAATTTTTTCACTTGTGATGGCTTTTTTCTAGTTGTCAGGGATTGGTTGGTTCAAAATTGGTCATGTGGCCCAGTTTTGGCCAATGAGATGGTGAAGGAAGGTGTGCTCAGGTGCTTCTGGGAAAGTTTCTTCAGACATTGAAAAAGATGATCCATTATTGCCTGTAGACATTACCTGGTGTGATATGATACCTGGAGCTGTTGCATAAGAAGAACCTCTTTGCATCCACAAGAGAAACCAGCTTCAGGACAGTGGAATATAGAAGGATAAGGAACTGTGAACCCTATTACTCAGTCACTGAGCCTTGGGTGAACTAGTTTCTTCTCTACTTGGGGTTTATAACTTAAGTACTTTCTTCATTGTTTAAAGTCAATTTGAATTGGACTGAAAGCATCTTCATGATATAGTTCTACAGCTTATTAACTGTTCATATCCAATATTGATATTTATCTGAACAACTCTGTGAAGTGGNGCCTTGGGTGAACTAGTTTCTTCTCTGCTTGGGGTTTATAACTTAAGTACTTTCTTCATTGTTTAAAGTCAATTTGAATTGGACTGAAAGCATCCTCATGATATAGTTCTACAGCTTATTAACTGTTCATATCCAATATTGATATTTATCTGAACAACTCTGTGAAGTGGGTAAGTCAGTTTATTAGGGTTTTTGACAGAAACAGAACCCACAGGGTGGATGGGTGGGTGGGTGTGTGGGTGTGTGGGTGTGTGTGTGTAGATACATAGAGAGACAAAGGTTGATTATAAGGAATTGGCTCATGTGATTTTAGATGCTTGGAGAGTACAAAATCAGAGGGGGTAGGAAATAGGCTGTTAGGCTGAGGAAATAGTTGAAGTTTGTGTCCTGAGGAAGTCTGTGGCAGAATTCCTTCTTGCTTGGAAGGAGGTCTTTGTTCTGTTAGCCTTGAACTGATTGGATGAGACCCACCAACACTATGGAGTGTAATCTCCTTTACTCATAATCCATGGATATAAATGTTAATTTCATCCAAAAAACACTTTCTAGCAAACATTCAAAATAGTATTTGATCAAATACTTGGGCACTATGGACCAGCCAAGTTGGCACATAGAATTAACCATTATTATTCCCATCTGTTGATGATGAAACTAAAGAGGATGCAACTTACCTAAGAGTTCAAATCCAAGTTTAGAAAATTTAAATCTTGCTCCCTTCTTTATGCTCTTTCAAATGGAAAAGCATCTTCATGTGAGTAAGAGATATGCTGCCTATAATCCATTAGTTATGGATTGAATGGCTGCTCTGCACCAAGCAGTGTTCTAGAAGCCAGAATTCACAGTGAAGGAGGGGAAGGAAAAGATAGTAAAGAATGAGAATGTGCTCAGTATCTGGCTCATAAAGTCTTGTATTGACTTTAGTGAGTGTTGCATGCTGGTGCTTAGTGATTCCTGGATCCAAAAGTTAAGTTGATACTAGGCTGTGGGGACCTAAGGATTGCAGGCCAAAGAATAAATTTTCTTTAAGAATTTTTTTCTGCATTATTTATAGAGAAAAGCACCCAAAAGCAAATACATTATAATGATAGAAGTGATTGATAATCTCTTTTTTGTTCTAGAGGGAGGCAGTTGTGATTGGATGCAATACACAAGAATTTTAGCTTTATGCATATGATGTACTTTTTTAAACCTGTAAAACATTTATGTTAATTATTATGATCTGGTTTAATAAAGTTCTAGTTGATCATCTTTTTATAGTGGAAAAAACTGTGATATTGATGATAGCAGAATCATGTAGAACCAAAAAATAGAGGAGGACTTTTTAAGGAATTTCTAGTGGTCCAGCAGCTAGGACTCTGGGATCCCAAAGCAGGGGGCCCGAGTTCAATCCCTGATTGGGGAAGTAGATCCCATATGCTAGAACTAAGACCTGATGCAGACAAGTGAATAAATCAATAAAAATATTTTTTAAGTCCTTTTGGTGGCAGTTTCTAAGTTGTTGCATACAATTTTATGTATAATTTGCCATAGAACTTGAAGAAAATCTAGAAACCATCAAGAATGCTCTTTTGGGATATGGGTAGTTTTAGAATTATCCATACCTTCAATTTATTAATATTTTATGAATTGCTTAGTTCAAATCAAACTTATCTATGACATTTGGGCCCCATATAGTAAGATTAATTAAATCAACGAGACTGAATTTGGATATTTTGATATCCTTTTCGAAGACTGACTTCCCTTAGGACCGAGAGAGGAAAATACTGGTTTCGATTTATCTGTGCACCAGACCTTTAACATAGAACAATAGATAGGAACTTGTAGCTTCTTTTTTTCATTTTTCATAGGGCTTATTAGCAATTTATCCATTTACAAAGATTTTTGAAAATGGTTTGCTGTCTCCCCAGTTTTGCATGACAAATTGCTTGATTAATCCTTAAATTCCCTCTATGATTGTATTTAAGCATCTTTTGGTTGCATAATATAATAACAGTAATTCTTAATGAGAGATGTAATGTGCTATAGGAATAGCCAGGAGATTGTCTAGAACTGTTCTTCCTCACTAATAACTAGTAAAATGAGTGCAAAGTGGAAAACCATACTGTTTCTTTTTTTTCACCCCCACCAGCAGCCTCAGTTTCGCTTGGTATTAAATCCCCCTTCACAGTGTGTAGAAGCAGTACACTAGTTCCAGAGGCACCCTTGGCACGATTTAGCTTGGAATCTCCAGTGCTCCCCACACAGCAGCAGGCTGCCCTGGATTACCAGGTCAGCCAAAAAGTAAGATGAGCATTTTGCACATTAGCACGCAGCACCCACACATGTGAACTGGCCAATGTATAATAGTCTCCAGAAAGAGATGCTGGGCATGCTCTAATGAGATGAGTGCACCAGGAGGACCAAAAACTAGCCATGTGGCCTGGAAAGGCAGCCTCCTCCTCTTTTTTTTAATGTATTTACTTAATTGGAGGATAATTACTTTACAATATTGTGATGGGTTTTGCCATACATCAGTGTGAATACGTATATATGTATTCATGTGTCCCCCCACCCTAAATCCCCCCCTCCCACCTGCGGGGTTGTCCCAGGGCACCAGCTTTCGGTGCCCTGCTTTATACATTGAACTTGGACTGGTCACCTGTTTTACATATGGTAATGTGTATGTTTCAGTGCTGTTCTCTTAAATCATTTCACCCTTGCCTTCTCCCACTGAGTCCAAAAGTCTGTTCTTTACGTTTGCATCTCCTTTGCTGTCGTGCATGTAGGATCTTTCTAAATTCCATATATATGCGTTAATGTACAGTATTTGTCTTTCTCTTTCTGACTTCAGTCTGTATAACAGGCTCCAGGTTCATCCACCTTATTAGAACTGACTCAAATGTGTTCCTTTTTATAGCTGAGTAATATTCCGTTGTGTCTATGTACCACAACTTCCTTAGCCATTCATCTGTGGATGGGCATCTAGGTTGCTTCCATGTACTAACTATTGTAAATAGTGCTGCAGTGAACACTGGGGTACGTGTGTCTCCTTGAATTCTGGTTTCCTTGGGGTGTATGCCCAGCAGTGGGATTGCTGGGTCGTATGGCAATTCTATTCCATTTTTTAAGGAATCGCTCCACTGTTCTCCATAGTCCTGGAAGACAGCCTTCTTAAAGGAACCAGAACAGTGGAGATGCACAGGAGATGGGCGGTGGGAGCTGCAGGGCCTCGTGGAAGCCTGGCCTTTAGTGCGTGTCTACATGTCTAAACCTGGCTTGGTGCCTCCTCTGCTGCTGAATTCTTATTGCTGGGCATGCTCTAATGAGATGAGTGCACCAGGAGGACCAAAAACTAGCCATGTGGCCTGGAAAGGCAGCCTCCTCCTCTTTTTTTTAATGTATTTACTTAATTGGAGGATAATTACTTTACAATATTGTGATGGGTTTTGCCATACATCAGTGTGAATACGTATATATGTATTCATGTGTCCCCCCACCCTAAATCCCCCCCTCCCACCTGCGGGGTTGTCCCAGGGCACCAGCTTTCGGTGCCCTGCTTTATACATTGAACTTGGACTGGTCACCTGTTTTACATATGGTAATGTGTATGTTTCAGTGCTGTTCTCTTAAATCATTTCACCCTTGCCTTCTCCCACTGAGTCCAAAAGTCTGTTCTTTACGTTTGCATCTCCTTTGCTGTCGTGCATGTAGGATCTTTCTAAATTCCATATATATGCGTTAATGTACAGTATTTGTCTTTCTCTTTCTGACTTCAGTCTGTATAACAGGCTCCAGGTTCATCCACCTTATTAGAACTGACTCAAATGTGTTCCTTTTTATAGCTGAGTAATATTCCGTTGTGTCTATGTACCACAACTTCCTTAGCCATTCATCTGTGGATGGGCATCTAGGTTGCTTCCATGTACTAACTATTGTAAATAGTGCTGCAGTGAACACTGGGGTACGTGTGTCTCCTTGAATTCTGGTTTCCTTGGGGTGTATGCCCAGCAGTGGGATTGCTGGGTCGTATGGCAATTCTATTCCGTTTTTTAAGGAATCGCGCCACTGTTCTCCATAGTCCTGGAAGACAGCCTTCTTAAAGGAACCAGAACAGTGGAGATGCACAGGAGATGGGCGGTGGGAGCTGCAGGGCCTCGTGGAAGCCTGGCCTTTAGTGCGTGTCTACATGTCTAAACCTGGCTTGGTGCCTCCTCTGCTGCTGAATTCTTATATTTTAGTCAGCTCGCATTTCATTTCTCCTCAAACCACATAAATAGTGTGGGGCCCTTTTAGAGCCCTTGTAGGTGTGGAAGAACAAGTGCCACGCTTCTTGGTGGAATCATCCAGGCTTGGAAGGCTCTCTGGTCGTGTTCACCAGTCACTTGTAACTGATGAGCTGTAGTGCGTTCTTAATCTTTGGTCACTTGTGTCCTGAAGCCTGAGAGAGACTCTCATATGCAGTCCCAAGCAATGGTGGGGAGAAGAATACTTGATTACTTTCTCTCTTCTACCTTATTTTTCCTTCTCAGGGGATCTTGTCCAAATGAAAATAATGCCCCAGGTAACTGAATAGATGGAAGGTGGTACATTGTTGTTCAGCCGCTCAGTTGTGTCCGACTCTTTGTGACCCTGTGGACTGCAACATGCCAGACTTCCCTGCCCTTCAGTGTATATTATGATCTATTTGTGAATGTATGGAAGTGGAGAAAAACAGTAATTTTCAACACATTGGCACCTTCTGATACTATTTGTGAGATTCCTTTAGAAATGTATTTTATTTTCTTTTCAGCCTGATGTCTTTAATTTGAGTGAAAATGTGCCTTAAAAGACATCAAGTTTGCTAATGTACTTCTTAACGTAATCCAAGTAAAATGTGATAAACTTTAAATATATGTATATAAAAATAGGAGCTGAGTTTTCAATAAGTATACCAACAATTCTTACTCCAGAGAAATTACATTTGATGACTGAACAATATGGATTTAAACTGTGCAAATTCACTTATACATGGATTTTTCCAATAATTTATACCACCGGTCCCCAACCTTTTTGGCACCAGGGACCTGTTTTGTGGAAGGCAGTATTTTCACGGACAGTGGTGGGGAGGGGATGGCTTCAAGATGATTCTCATAAGGAGAATGCAGCCTAGATCCCTTGCATGTGCAGTTCACAGTAGGGTTCACTCTCCTATGAGAATCTAACGCTGCCACTGATCTGGCAGAATGCTGAGCTCAGACAGTAATGCAAGTGATGGAGAGAGGCTATAAATACAGATGAAGCTTGGCTCACTTGCCTGCCACTCACCTCCAGCTGTGAGGCGTGTTTCCTAGAGTGGGAACCCCTGGTTTAAACTGCACAGTCTGAGGATTCAGAACTCAGCTGTGGAGGAAGTGCAGATGCAGGGGCCAACTGTAAGTTAAAGGTGGATTTTCCACTGCTGGGAAGGTTGGTGGCCCTAACCCCTGCATTGTGAAAGGGTCATCTGAATATTTTAAGAGAATAAGTATGAGCATGCCTATTATAAGACTTATCTCAGACTCTTGATGAAGCCATGGAAAGTGGAAAAGTAATACTCAACCTTCTTCCATTATGAACACATGCTGTGATATACACCAGATTCCTTATATATGCTTTTTTTGTTGTTCTAGAACAAAAAGGGAGTTTGTAAGGACCTATAAAATACAAGAGAACAAAGGTATTTCATGGAAGGCCAGGAAGAAAGGAGGGGAAAAGGCAATTAGAAATGAGTTAAGAAAAATGTCCATACTGCCTAGAATGCTTGATGAATGAGCAGGCCCAGGCTTCCCATGAAGGTTGGTTTCCTCCAGTGAACAGGGAAACCTGGTCTGTTAAACAATTCACAACAACTATGAAGTGAAAAACATGTTGTTTCTCAGGAGAAGAAGAATGATTCAGTGTTAAGATAGCATTTTTCTCCCAAGGGTGCTGGCAGTTAGAAGAGCTCTAATTATGGTAAACTGCCTGACAACATGACCCTGCAAAGGGAGCTGAATGGCTCTCCACTTCTATTTCCTTTCAATAAAATGGCAAGATTGAACTCTGCCAAGTCCCTGCAACTCTCAACTCCAAAGAATGTGTTCTTTTTGAAAGTGAGGTGAAGGTGTTAGTCACTCAATCAAGTCCGACTCTTTGCGACCCCATGGAACAGGGCCTACCAGGCTCCTCTATCCTTGGAATTCTGCAGGCAAGAATACTGGAGGGGGTTGCCATTCTTTTCTCCAGGAAATCTTCCCAACCTAGGGATTGAAACCAGTTCTCCTGCATTCAGGCAGATTCTTTACCATCTGAGCCACTAAGGAATCCCTGATGGTCTCTTTACTCCCGATCAGCTTTGTTTTAGAAAGCAAAACTTTCTTTCTCCCATGTCTTCCTACTGAACTTATCCTGTGCTTCCGTCCTCCTCTCCAGCTCTCCCCTTTTGCTGTTGCCCAGCCTGATATCTATCAAACTTGTCTTATCTAGTTTCCCTACTGGAAATAAAAACCCATGAAAACTGAGCAGAAGAGCTGTGACCACAGAATGTTATATGTCCAGGGAGGAACAGGGTGAGCCATATGTCAGTGTCTGGAATTGAGGTCAGCCAGGAAGCAGGAAGCGACAGTCATACTTCCTTGACTTGCAGGATGGTTGAGGGTTGCACTTGGAAGCTCTGCTTTTTGTTTAAAATAGAGGCCACAAGGAGCACCATCTCTGGTAGTGCGCTAAATAGTTAATTGTTCTTGACTGTCTTCTTCTGTGTTCCGCTGACCACTAACTACAGTATCAGCTTAAAAACGGTGTTTAGGGAAGTCGTTTGTGCCGCCGTGGTCTTCTTATGCATCCCAGTATTTTCATAGTTGGAGGCAGTGTGCCTCAGAGTCACCATGAAGGCTCACAAGGGCACCTGCTTTAGACAGCATGTGGTGTCCCCAGCCAGTTATACAGTCAATGTGTGGAGAGTGGGGATTCCTAAGGAGGCAACCTGACTGTTGTTCTGGCCACAGTTGTGCTACTTGCCTGTGACCCAATGAAGGGCAGTTTTCTGCTTCGGGGGGCTGGTTTGTTTCCCACTCCGGGTTTTCTCTGGAAACGGTCAGAACCTCCATGGCTTTCGGCATGGCAGTGAGGCTTTCATATCATTTAGAGTTTCTGGTCTGTAAGTGATAAGTTCATTGTAGTAAGTAAGATATTTGAGGTAGAGTTCATGCTCGATAACTACGTGTCAAGTTACTCAGTTTTCTTTCCTTCAAACACCTTTTTTCCCCACTGTCTGCACTTGGGCATTTTGGCATGCTTCTGCTGCTGCTGCTAAGTCGCTTCACTCGTGTCTGACTCTATGCGACTCCATAGATGGCAGCCCACTAGGCTCCTCTGTCCCTAGGATTCTTCAGACAAGAATACTGGAGTGGGTTGCCGTTTCCTTCTCCAATGCATGAAAGTGAAAAGTGAAGGTGAAGTCGCTCACTCGTGCCTGACTCTTAGTGACCCCATGGACTGCAGCCTACCAGGCTCCTCCGTCCATGGGATTTTCCAGGCAAGAGTACTGGAGTGGGTTGCCATTGCCTTCTCCATTTTGGCATATCTGCCCACATTAACTAATATCCTTTGTCCTCCCATTTGAATTAAAAAAAGAGTGGAAGGTAGTTCTTATCACCATGCTAAAAATGAAGTAATTATTCTTTTTAAACTGGAGATATGGGTGAGAGGGTTGAAAAATATAAGGCAGATCCATTGACTGTCAGCTCCACTAGTAACTTATGTTACAACTTACTGCATATCTATACTTAATACTAACTAGCTAAATAGATAAGGATGAAGCACATGATTTCCTCTAAAATTATAATTGGAATTTTATTTCAGAACTTTACTTATATTTCATTTAAAGAAAGAAAGAGAATTAGCTCCTATAAGCGTAAAGCCCTTTCTAGCATATTAGCCATTTTCTTGCATAATATCTTAAGTTTTGCTGAAAATAATTGACCAATAACTATTCTCTAGAGATGCCAGTGAGTCCAGATCTTGCAGAATGGAATAACCCGACTCCCTGTGATTTCTAAGCTTTTCTATCTGCTTTTCTTAGGAAACATATTACTGTGTTATCTTTCCATACTGGCACTTCTTGACTCTTTCCTCCATTAACTTACTGCTTCCATTACAGGTTTGTAAGTCAGATCTCTGAGTGTGTTAGAACTCCATAAAATAAGAATAAGCACATGTTCATAATAAGCCCATGGGAATTTGCGATTCTGTGCATTTACAACCCACTCCATCAATTCTGCAAAGTCTCTCTGCTTATCAACTCCCTAACACACTCAAGTGAGAAAGGATTGAAATTAGGCTTGTTGAAAGACTTTTATAGGCATCAATATAATGACCAGAGAATTCTGAGTCCTCAAGACTGTCATTTACCTAAAACAAGAACAAGAAAAAGCCACCTTACTGTAGTTCTTTAATCAGAGAAGACATACTTGAGACTAACTATATACAATATGACTTACATACAGTCTTTCCAAACAAACTCACGACATACATATAAAGTATATCATTGTAAATTAAATGTTAATTGCTTTTTATTGTAAGTAATCTCAAATTATTTGGAAGATTTAGTAATAACAGTTGACTCTTAAATATCAGGGGCAGGGGTTTAAGGGCACTGGCCCTCTGTGCAGTTAAAAATCCATGTATAATTTATAGCCCGCCCTCTGTATCAGTATTCTTGCCTTGAGAACCCCCATGAACCGTATGAAAAAGCAAAAAGATAGGACACTGAAACATGAGCTCCCCAGGTCAGTAGGTGCCCAGGATGCTACTGGAGATTGGTGGGGAAATAATTCCAGAAAGAATGGAGACGGAGCCAAAGCAAAAACAGCACCCAGTTGTGGATGTGACTGGTGATGGAAGTAAAGTCCAATGCTGTAAAGAGCAATATTGCATAGGAACCTGGAATGTTAAGTCCGTGAATCAGGGTAAATTGGAAGTGGTCAAACAGGAGATGACAAGAGTGAACACTGACATTTTAGGAATCAGTGAACTAAGATGGCCTGGAATGGGTGAATTTAACTCAGATGACCATTATATCTACTACTGTGGACAAGAATCCCTTAGAAGAAATGGAGTAGTCATCATAATCAGCAAGAGAGTCTGAAATGCAGTACTTGGATGCGATCTTAAAAACGACAGAATGAGCTCTCTTAATTTCCAAGGCAAACCATTCAGTATCACAGTAATCCAAATCTATGCCCTGACCAGTAATGCTGAAGAAGTGGAAGTTGAACGGTTCTATGAAGATCTGCAAGACCTTCTAGAACTAAAACCCAAAAGAGATGTCCTTTTCATTATAGGGGACTGGAATGCTAAAGTAGGAAGTCAAGAAACACCTGGAGTAACAGGCAAATTTGGCCTTGGAATGCGGAATGAAGCAGGGCAAAGACTAATAGAGTTTTGCCAAGAAAATGCACTGGTCATAGCAAACACCCTCTTCCAGCAACACAAGAGAAGACTCTACACATGGACATCACCAGATGGTCAACACCGAAATCAGATTGATTATATTCTTTGCAGCCAAAGATGGAGAAGCT
>SJYX01003648.1:311482-326176 GCA_006410675.1 Oreotragus oreotragus | reverse complement strand
CCCTCCTAGTCCAAAAGTCCGCTCTACACATCTGTGTCGAGCTCTTTCAAATCCTAAAAGATGATGCTGTGAAAGTGCTGTACTTAATATGCCAGCAAATTTGGAAAACTCAGCAGTGGTCACAGGACTGGAAAAGGTCAGTTTTCGTTCCAATGCCAAAGAATGCTCAAACTACAGTACAATTGCACTCATCTCACACCCTAGTAAAGTAATGCTCAAAATTCTCCAAGCCAGACTTCAATAGTACATGAACTGTGATGTTCAAGCTGGATTTAGAAAAATCAGAGGAACCAGAGATCAAATTGCCAGCATCTGTTGGATCATCGAAAAAGCAGGAGAGTTCCAGAGAAACATCTGCTTCTGCTTTATTGATTACTCCAAAGCCATGGACTGTGTGGATCACAACAAACTGGAAAATTCTTCAAGAGATGAGAATACCAGACCACCTGACCTGCCTGCTGAGAAATCTGTATGCAGGTCAAGAAGCAGCAGTTAGAACTGGACATGGAACAACAGCCTGGTTCCAAATCGGGAAAGGAGTACATTAAGGCTGTATATTGTCATCCTGCTTACTTAACTTATATGCAGAGTACATCATGCAAAATGCCAGGCTGGGTGAAGCGCAAGCTGGAATCGAGATTGCCGGGAGAAATATCAATAAGCTCAGATATGCAGATGACACCACCCTTATGGCAGAAAGTGAAGAACTAAAGAGCTTCTTGATGAAAGTGAAAGAGGAGAGTAAAAAAGTTGGCTTAAATCTCAACATTCAGAAAACTAGGATCATGGCATCCGGTCCCATCAGTTCATGGGAAATAGTGGGGAAACAGTGGAAGCAGTTGCAGACTTTATTTTTCTGGGCTCCAAAATCACTGTAAATGGTGACTGCAGCCATGAAATTAAAAGATGCTTGCTTCTTGGAAGAAAAGCTATGACCATCCTAGACAGCTTATTAAAAAGCAGAGACATTACTTTGCCAACAAAGGTCCATCTAGTGAAAGCTATGGTTTTTCCAGTAGTCATGTATGGATGTGAGAGTTGGACTATAAAGAAAGCTGAGGCCTGAAGAATTGATGTTTTTGAACTGTGGTGTTGGAGAAGACTCTTGAGAGTCCCTTGGACGGCAAGGAGATCCAACCAGTCAATCCTAAAGGAAATCAGTCCTGAATATTCATTTTCCAGTAGTCATGTATGGATGTGAGAGTTGGACTATAAAGAAAGCTGAGGCCTGAAGAATTGATACTTTTGATCCATGGTGTTGGAGAAGACTCTTGAGAATCCTTAAACTGCAAGGAGATCCAACCAGTCTATTCGAAAGGAAATCCTGAATATTCATTGGATGCTGAAGCTGAAACTGCAATACTTTGGCCACCTGATACAACAAACTAGCTCATTTGAAAAGACCCTGATGCTGGGCAAGATTGGGGGCAGGAGGAAAAGGGGCTGACAGAGGATGAGATGGTCGGATGGCATCACTGGCTCGATGGACATGCGTTTGAGTAAGCTTCGGGAGTTGGTGATGGATAGGGAAGCCTGGTGTGCTGTAGTCCATGGGATTGCAAAGAGCTGGACATGAATGAGCGACTGAACTGAACCTCTGTATCAAGCAACCGTGGATCAGACAATATTGTAGTATTTACTACTGGAAAAAAAAAATCTATGTAGAGGTACACCATCAAAGTGCAAGCCAGTGTTTTTTCAGGGTCACTAGGTAAAGGGGAATTTTTTTTCTGTTCATTGCTTCAGATTTCTGGCCAGGTGCTATAGTTCTTTTTCATTCCTAATTAAGCCATGGTGATTTTCCCGGTGAGGGTCAACTGGGCTGCGTCTTCAGAAGACCTTTTCCCACTTGGTAGTGAGGGTCATAGTTACTCCCTAACTGCTTGAGCAAACATCCTAATGAACCGTCAATACCATCACTGAAAGCTTGTCACTGAGCATTGTTAGTGCACTTTGCTTGTGGACGTTCCTTCTCCTGTAAGCCTGTCCTCTCTCCCCTCCTCTGTACTGCTCCACACTGCCTTCCATCTGTTCTTTCTCTTAGTGCCACCTCCCAGCATGCACTCTTTCCATTGTTCACCCATTTGTTTTGTTTTTAGCACAATGCCTGACATGTAAAACTGCTCATTAGATAGCTGGACAGATAGATTTGTTTCTTAATGAATGAATACATCCAAAAATTATTTTAGCAAGCTTCCAATCAAAACATTAAAATAAGAAAAAAAAAAAGAAAAGAAAAGGAGCCCTGCAAAGTAACTGGGAGATTATAGGTACCAGGAAATCTAGACTGAATCTAGTTACTGCAAATGAGTCCCAGATTTTTTAACTCTGTGCTTCCTGAATGTTTCAGAAAGGGAGGCACAGTGAACTGATCATCCCTCATCTGGTGGAAGGAAGCATGCCAGTGCTGCAGGAGGAGCAATTTTTTTTTTTCCTGAAAACTTATTTCTATATATATGGTTGTCCCTTCAACAAAGTAATTGACAGTGTCATAGTAATTTACAATAAGTTGCAGAAGGTTTTTTCTCGGTTTAAAAAAAAATGAGTGTGGGACATGTGCAAGGTTCAGTGCTGGAACTAATCATACAAAGGTGAATAAGAAATACAGGGTCTCTGCCATCAAAGAAAAGTCTTTTATCATATCCCACAGAGTGAGTTAATAGTAATAATAATTACCATTCATTGAACTGTGAGCTATGTGCCAGGATCATGAGTGTATATATGTATTAGCATGTTAATTCTTATCCGATTCATACTGTTTCTCCATTTCACAGTGGAAGAAACTGAGGCAAAAGGAAGTTAAATAATTTCCCCAGGATTCTATAGCCTGTAAGTAATAAGAGCCAGGATTTAAACCCATGTAAGGTTGACTGGCTTCTGAGCCCACACTTTCAGCCGCTATTCTATAGTGCCTCTCGGCTATAAGAAAGAGAAGAGGAACAGATTTGTGGGGACTGGAGGTAGGTAGAGATGATTGGTGGAATATGTTGCATCTGCAATGCCTGACAATATCAAAAATGTAGATGCCTGTGGGGTATACAGAGAGATCCAGGCCAACACTTTAGCAATTTTTTTTTAAGTGCTAGCAGCACATGGTTGGTATAAGAAGCCGTAAGGAGAACGTCTATGAAATATATGAGATGAATACATTTTAAAGAATCTACTTTCAAAAACAAAGTTCCAGAATGTATATTAAATTATAGTTCAGTAAAGATATCACCACTGGAAGTTCATGTAGTATAGGTGAAGATCTGTAATCCTCTGGCAGTTGGATGTTGGTATACATGTTAGGTGTTAGAATTGAGCTCAGCTAATTTGGGCCTTCCTAGGTGGCCCTCGGAAGTGGTAAAGAATCTGCTTGCCAGTGTGAGAAGTGCAGGAGAGGCAGTTTCGATCCCTGGGTTGGGAAGATCCCCTGGAGAAGAAAGTGGCAATCCAGTCCAGTATTCTTACTTGGGAAGTCCCATGGACCTAGGAGCCTGACGGGCTACAGTCCATGGGGCACACAGAGCTGGACATGACTGAGCACACACGTGCATAAAGGAATATATGAGTGGTAATAGCATTTTTCTCATTTTATAATAGTCATTGACGTGCTGGGGGCACACGTCATCTTGGGTCTCCCAACTCTTTCCAGGAAGGTGCTGTTATTCCCATTCTACAGTTGAGGAAACTGAGTCTCAGAAAATCAAATGATGTGCCAAGACTGCCACGTAGGCAGTGGCAGAGTTGGGGTTTAAGGCCAGGGCCTTGTGTTTTCTGCCCTGTGCCTCTGCCCCTCGAGCACAGAGTGGAGTCACAGGAGCAGCGATGGGCGTGGAAGCTCTACGGGGGAGCAAGTGTGGCTCTTCTCACAAACATACACCAGACTGCGCAGCTGAAGACTGGTTGCCTTTAGACGTACATGGAAGGAATAGCCCATCTGAAAAGGGTTTGAGGACTGGTGTTCCCAGCATCCCGTGATGCTCATGAAGGAACCCAAGAACAGCCATAGCTGTGGAGCAGGGCAGGAGCCCAGTGCTTGCCGGGTGCGTGACAGCAAAGTACCCCAGCTCCTTCACCTGCCTCGGGCTGCTCCCCTCCTCCCCAGGCAGTGAGCGCTGCTTCCTAGGCAGGCTGCCTCTAACCTTCCCGACTGTGCAGTGACATGGGACCACTGATCGGCTTCCCAGTTTCTCAGGCAGAAAGGATGACTTCCTGGCAGAGCCCTCAGGAAGTGCCCCCCCGCCCAGCCCCAGGAAACAAAACAAACAGAGCCCTTCCTATTCCCCTATTTTGACATCCTCTTTCTGACCACCCCTTCCCCTCAAGACAGACAGCAGAAATTTGGATTCAGCACTTTTCCTTTAACTCTTTATTGCCGTTGATATTAACTGGGGATTCTTCTTGGAGGCCACAGGCTTCTCTCCCTCCCCGCTTCCTCGCTTATTATCTCTGATATTCAGTGTGTGCGTGCACGCGCTCAGTTGCTCAGTCATGTCTGACTCTTTGCGACCTCATGGACTGTAGCCCGCCAGGCTCCTCTGTCCGTGGGATTCTCCAGGAAAGAATACTGGAGTGGATTGCTATTTCCTTCTCCAGGGGATCTTCCCAACTCAGGGATCGAACTGGTATCTCCTTTTCCTCCTGCATTGGCAGGAGGACTCTTTGGCACTAGCACCACCTGGGAAGCCGTCTGGTGCTCAGCCAAGTGCCTAGTTGCCGTCCTCCCCAGGACTCTGCCTGCCCCACGTCTCTGCCGACTCAGTGTGCGGCCCCACCATCTGCACAGTGTGGTTGCCCTCGTCACGACTCTAGGCATGTCTGATTGTGGAAGAGCACTGTCACTGTAGTACATGTGTGTCCTGTTTTGTGCATTTTGTTTTATCATCTGTCAGTGATAACAAGGATCATTCATATGCTCTGTTGAAAAGGGTGCTTTCTGGGATGGTTTTCCTTTTCTCTGACCAACTCGAAAAAACTCTTTCACACTCACCCGTATGTCAGCTGTTCCTTTCATGCCACTTTGGGGAGCTGTCTGAGGTGTAGCTCCCTGGGAAACAGGTAGAGATTGTTTGCAGGTGCTTTATCGGGTGGTGCTTTGGGAATTGGCACCTAATGGTCCTATCCGGAATTCAGGAGCTGGGATGGCTGTCGGGAGGGGTGGCCTCTTGGGCAGGGTGGCTCCCTTTAGCCAAGGACAGTGGACAGTGACTGGGGAGGGACTCAGCTGTGAGCATCCACAGCCAACACTCCTGGCAGCGGAGGGTGGGGAGGTAGGGGGCGTGGAGGGTGAGAGCTTCAGCCAGTAATAGAGATCTGGGCAGAATTAACAGCAATCCTCTGCTTCTGTCGGGTCACCGCACCCTGATCTCCTCAAGTACTGACGTCTTTTTTGTAGAAATTATCTTGGCAAAATGAGGAGTCTTTTCAACTAAAAATACCTATCTTCTTTTACCTTAAACTACATTATGAACTGGAAGTCTTTATAAAGAACAATAGAAACAAGTCAACATAATAATGGGGGAAGATCTGGTTTCCATTTTCTCCTTTATAACTAGCATTGTCACCATCCTAATTTTGGCCTTGACTACCTCTCTTGGGATTCATGGACTGGCTTCTCCCTCTACCACCTTCTTTTTTTTTTTTTTTTCCCCACCTTCTTTAAAAAAAATTTTTTTTTGCAGTTTTATTGAGATATAATTGACATACATTATACATATTTAAAATGTACAGTTTTAGTTCTGACATATGCACACACCTAAGAAACCATTAAGAGAGTGAACATTTCCATCACTGCCAGCCCTAAATTTTATCATGCCCCTTTGTTTTGTTTTGTTTATATTTACTTCTTTGACTGTGCTGGGTCTTAGTTGCAGCAGGCAAGGTCTTTAGTCGCAGCACATAGGATCTGGTTCCCTGACCAGGGATCAAACTCGGGCCCCCTGCATTGGGAGCACAGAGTCTTAGGCACTGGACCGCCAAGGAAGTCCCTGTCCTGCCCCTTTGTAATTCTCCCTTTGGTCTCTTTCATGGTTCTACTAACTCTAAGCAACCACTGATCTGCTTGTCACTAGGTTTCTGTTCTGTAGTTTTATATAAATAGGATCATGTAGGGCTTTTTTTTATTATTGCTTTTTTGAGTAAAGACTCTGGGTTCTTTCACTTGGCATAATTATTTTGAGATTCATTCGTGTTGTTATATCTATCAGGTATTCTTTATTGTTGAGTAGTATTCCACTGCATAGATGTACCACAAGTTGTTTTTCCATTGACCAAGTTGTGTGTGTGTGTGTGTGTCATTCAGTCATGCCCAACTCTTTGCGAACCTATGGACTGTAGCCCGCCAGGCTCCTCTGACCATGGAATTCTCCAGGCAAGAATACTGGTGTGGGTAGCCATTTCTTCCTCCAGGGGATCTTCCCGACCCAGGGGTCAAACTGGGTCTCCTGCATAGCAGGCAGATTCTTTACCATCTGAGCCACTAAGGAAGCCTAGTTGATAGACATTTAAATTGTTTCTTCTTTAGACTACTACTTATACAGGTGCTGTGAACATGTGGATGCAAGTCATTATGTAAAATCCAGTGTCACTTGGGCACTTTAGGAGTGGAATGGCTGGATCACATGGTAGGGCTATGTTTAACTTAAAAGAAACTGCCAAACTGTTTTCCAGAGTGTTAGTACCATTTTACAATCTCACTAGCCATAGAAGAGTTACGTTTGTTCCATATCATCAACACTTAGTAGTGTGAGTCTTTAAAATTTTTATCAGTCTGGTAAGTCTGTCATGATATCTCATTGTAGTTTCAACTGTCATTTCCTTAGCCCCAAGGTCACTACATTTTTTTTTTTCTCATATGTTTTCTTTTAAAAGTTATATGTTTTCTAGCTTTTACACTTAGGTCTATGATACATTTGAGTTAGTTTGATTTATGGTATTAGGTGAGGATTTAATTTTTTTAATATGTGGATTCCTTTTGTTCCAGCACTGTTTGTTGAAAAGATTTTTCTTTACCTATTGAACCTTTATAAAAAAATGAATTGACTATGTATGTGTGGGTCTACTTCTGACTGTATTCTGTCTCATTGATCTTTACATTTAAATGCTGATACAACACTTCAGATTACTGTAACTGTATGTTGTACTGAAATCAGGTAGTGTGAGTCCTTCAACGTTGGTTATTTCCTTTTTTCAAATCGTTTTGGCTATTCTAGTTCCTTTATTTTTCTCCATTAGTTTCAGAATCAGCTTATTGCCCTGGCCAGAACCTCCAGTTCAATGCTGACTAGAACAATGAGTGCAGCAAGAGGTCCTAACCTTAGGGAATATGCTTGCGGTCTTTTCTACCACTAAATGTAGTTTAAGCTGTAAATTTTTCATAGATGCTTCATCAGGATGAAGAAGTTTTCTTTTATTCCTAGTTTGCTAAGGGTTCTTTTCATTGGTTGGTTGATTGGTTGGTTTAGTCACTAAGTCATGTCTGACTCTTACAACGCCATGGACTGTAGCCTGCCAGACTCCTCTACCCGTGGGATTCTCCAGGCAAGAATACTGGAGCGGGTTGCCATTTCCTTCTCCATAAATGGATTTAAATTTTGTCAAACAATTTCTCCCCCTTCATCTATTAATGATCATATAGTTTTTCTACCTTATTCTGTAGATATCACCTTGGCAATATAACACATCATTTCAACTGAAGATTCCACCTAATTTCTTTTGCCGTAAATCACATAATGAAATGGAATTTTTCCTACTGTAAAGCCAGGAATAAGTTACAAAATGATTAAGACCTAGCTTCCATTTTCTCCTTTGGTTACCATTGTCACCATCTTAATTTTGGCCTTAATAACATCCAAATAATAATTTGGATGGATAGACTAGCTTCTTGAACTTTTTCCCACCTAGTCTCTCTCCCTTCCTGTCTTGATCAGAGAAAAACCTTTCTAAAGAACACTTTGGTCATGGTGTTAGTTGTTCTCAGATCAAACACCATCACTGGCTCCTTATTACCCTCAGGATAAGGTTCATCTGCTCAGTAGCAGATGCATTTCCCACAATGCATCTCTGTCTAAGGAAAGCCCATTCCCACCTTTCTTGATCCTGTCTGAATATGGACATTTCCCATATCTGTGTCCTTATACCGTAGGACACTTATCACACTTTTTCCCTGCATCTGTTTATATTCCATGTTTTCCCCAAGATTGTAGAAAGCTGAAGATATAACCTATGTTGCATTTATTTTTGTATTTCCATAGTGCCTCCCTAACATAGTGCTTGTGATGAGCCCTTGACATGTGTCTATTGACTGAATAGCTGGTAACATTGTTTCCACAAGTACGTATTAATACTAAATAATGTATCTTTAATACAGATGAAGAATGTTTTCTTACTGCCACTTTCATAAATGCTCTTTAATTCTGTGATAGTCTTCCCTGGTGGTTCAGTGTTAAACAGTCCGCCTGCCAGTGCACAAGACATGCGTTAAATCCCTGGGTCAGAAGGATGCCCTGGAGCAGGAAATGGCAACCCACTCTGGTATTCCTGCCTGGAAATCCCATGGACAGAGGAGCCTGGTGGACTAAGGTCCACGGGGTCTTAAAGAGTTTGACACGATTTAATGACTAAATGACAAGAACAATCCTATAATAGCTGGTATGTCAATCGGTTTTTTTATTGTTGTTTTGGTTTGGGGTTTTTTGCCATTGGTCTTTAGGAAACCTCGAGTCTTGGATCAGAGGTCTTTATTTTAAAGGATATAATATCTTCTAAAATGTGATGGATCCCATATGTAGAATGTTACTTAGAAGCAGCTTTTCAGTTTGTTGAGTATTCATAGTTACTGACAATTTATTTTACAAGTTACTATCAGAGTAATCCAATTATTCTTTGGGGCAGACAAAAAGAAGAAAGGAACCCGAACCACAATACACAAAAAAATTCCCTTCACTCTGATACTGATTGACCCTAATAGCTCTTGTTTTGAATTTCATAATTCTAGAAGAGTTAAACTTGAAAATGTATCTCTAAACAATGGAGCCTCTGTTTTCCATCAAAAGACAGTGATTGTGTTGAGCATTTTAACTGGTTATCAGACCTCAGGCTGCCGGTTTGAAGAGTGAACTTTGGCAATGGGAACTTGGCTCTCAACCGTGTTTTGCAGCTGGCTAGAATGTGAATAAACTTCTTATTGAAAGAGAGACATATCTTCTCAAAGAAGGAGATGAATAAAGTCCTCAACCTCCTAATGTCCTCCTTGCTGTCTGCCTGCCCCGAGCCTCTACTTACCTTTTCTGAGAGCACCTTCAAGTGTCAAAGAGGGATGTTTTCAGAAACTCAGGAAAATAGCTCTTTTGTAAGATTCAACTTGAGAGATTGATTCTTTGTGAAATCCCCGCACCAAAGAGTGTGGTTTTCTTTCTGAGTTCTTCTTTAAGGACATGTGTGAATACTGCAAGCCTTTGTGCGACTCAGCTGTTTCTCTTTGACTTTTATTCAGTCCCGTCTCTGGTTCCGCACACAGTACACGCGTCCGCGGGGGGCCCGGCATCACTAGCTCACGACGTGCGTGTGGTCTCTCCCACTGCGGTTCTTCAGGGCAGTGTTCTCTCTTAGTTTCCAGAGGTTCACACCTGTCTGTATCCTCTCACTCCCACCCTGTGCTCTCTCTTCGCCCTGGGGTTCACCGTCTTCACCACAGTCTTTGAGTTTAAACAAGGTAGTGAGAAAAGCTGTACAAGCTTTAACATTCCATAGAGGGCTTTTTTTTTTTTATACATTCTATCAATGTAGCAGAGACATTTGAGGTGTTTTGGAAACCTTGTTTAGGATTTATTATTCTTTCAAGCACTGAACCATCCCTTAATGTTCGTTATATGGCCTCATCTCTAACATGACCCGCCTGCCTGTCCTTCAGCCCCCATCCCTCCCTAGTGTGTTACATGTCCCGCATGTTTTCTTACCCTTCTCTGCCTGTTGCTGACCTGGTATTTACCCTGTTGTCTGGTGATGTCTTTTAATTAAGGGAGTTCCTAGAGGTCAGAGAGGAACCATTCACCATTCTTATCTCAGGTATCTTACCCAAGTATCTGACACATGGTAGGTGTTTAATCCATGTTCCTCAGTGGACCAGTCCATACATTTAGAACTAGTTTAACTACTGACCTCACCTTATGTGCGTGGTTAATAATGTGTCCCAGCAGCCACAACAGTGAACCTTATCTGAAAAATATAATTATGTTTATTATATTTGTATAGCATTCTTACGATGAAAAATTTTGGCAGATATTAAGTGTTATGCATCTTATTTACAAAAACTGATTAAACTTAAAAAGAAAGCTTCTTCCACTGTGGCTTTTCATTTTTATCCGAAATGAATTTTAATTTTAATTTATTTTTTAACCTAACTTTCAAAATGTTTATGTTTATGGTATGAAGATGAACTTTTTTATATACACTTGAGTTCTACAGGCATGCTGTGTATTTTCTCATTTAAAGATTCTTCTTGGGAGAGGGGAGAGGAATCTGGGGTTGTTTTTTTTTTAACTTATTAATAGTAACTGATAAACATATGTGCTTATTTATAGAAATTTTTAAAACATTTTATCTCTCAGAGATATTCAGTAGATCCTACTTTTATTTTTCCTTTGGTAAGTTATGTGATTTGGCCAACTTTACTACATGTAACTGGGAGTGGGAAGGGGACAGCTAGTATCCTATAGCTCTTGCAGAGAATAGGCATCTTTATCATCTAGGACAAGTCACAATTTTAGGATCTGTGTCCTCTTGACTTTAAACACACACTCTTTTTTTCCTCTTATATACAATGCATGTGCATACACACACACACACAATTCTGCTTTCTATTGTCCTTGTGAACCAAATGTTGTGAATTGGGATAAATAAATAAAATCCACACTACTGAGCCTGCCTTCTGATTTCTGGATGAGGAAAAAACACATAATACATTTGGAGCATTAAATGGAAGTAAGCCCCAGGTTAATCAATTTGTCTTATCTGTCTTTGGAGATAGAAATGTATTGATTAAGCCTTTACAGAGAGTTACTGGGGTATTGAGTAAAGCTAAATTCCAGTGGTCATGTATGGACGTGAGAGTTGGACTGTGAAGAAGGCTGAGCGCCCAAGAATTGATGCTTTTGAACTATGGTGTTGGAGAAGACTCCTGAGAGTCCCTTGGACTGCAGGGAAATCCAATCAGTCCATTCTGAAGGAGATCAGCCCTGGGATTTCTTTGGAAGGAATGATGCTGAAGCTGAAACTCCAGTACTTTGGCCACCTCATGTAAAGAGTTGACTTAATGGAAAAGACTCAGAAGCTTGGAGTGATTGGGGGCAGGAGGAGAAGGGGATGACAGAGGATGAGATGGCTGGATGGCATCACTGACTCGATGGACGTGAGTGAACTCCGGGAGTTGGTGATGGACAGGGAGGCCAGGCGTGCTGCGATTCATGGGGTCGCTAAGAGTCGGACACGACTGAGTGACTGAACTGAACTGAAATTGTTTAACATGAAGTAAGTGGAAAAGGAAAAGGAGATAAAGGTGCTAATATTTAAAAAAACACTTTGCATATTTATCTCATTTAATCTTTAAAACAACCTTTGCAGCAGATATTGTTCCCCTTTTCCAGAAGAAAAACTCAGACACAAACAGGATAGGTAATTTGCCTGAAATCACGTGGTCAGTGGCAGAGGTGGGGTTCAAGCCAGCATCTCCCTGGGTGAAAACCTGTTCTTCCATTACACCAGATTGCCTAAGGTTTATGGTTGGCAGCTATTTATAGTGTGTTAAGACTATATCAGAAAGTACATAGAAAGGATGCCTTAATCAGTTAGTGATATGTGCCCCAGGGCTTGAGGAGACTGAGGGTGAACCATACACAGAGGATTTGACATTACATGTTATCTCTTTAAACTTACAGTCTCTCTGTCTTTGAAAAGGAGAAGATGCCTTATCACTTTGTAAAGATTGATTTGGTTTATACTCTTCCACATGAGGTTAAAGAGAACCTGTCCCTCAAAGACTTTCATCCTGACAGCTACCATCCCAGCATTTATTTAAAATAACATGAACCTAGCCTTGTGTCGCCATTTCCAGCAGTGGTGCTGCTGTTAACTGCATGAATACATTTGGGGACTTTTTCACTGGTCTCCTTCTGAGCCCTAAGCTATGTCAGTGACCATTCTTTCCCATAAATGAATATGGGAGAGATTCTGTTTTCTTCATTGTCAACCATTTTTGTTATATAAGACATTTCACTAATTCTTTTCAGTATATTACAAACATGTCTTCTTGCTAGCACAGACCATGACATATATCATGTCTGAATGATCTATAAAATTTTGTAAAAAAAATTTTCCTGTATTGTTTTATTGATCAAGGTGTGCTTTGAGAGTAGCTCCAAATTATATGTCACTCCCCACCCCCCACCTAGGAAAAAAAGGAGGTAGTGCTATATATTTCTATTAGGAAGAAGTCTTAGTAGGTCAACATATTAGTGTCACAGGAAATTTAACATATTTGCTTGTTGTTTATTTAATTGCTTTTCCAGAAAAACTTTTCTTGGACCAGCAATTTTTTTGAGTTTTCTTCTTTGCTTTATTTTGAGGGAATTTGCCCTTATCTTTCTCATTAAAAAGAGAAAAACAATATTCACTGTTAGTAGAGACAATTTGTTGTCATGGAAAAATTTTTTGAACTACACAGATGTAGACTTGAACCCCAGCTCTGCTGCTTTCTAGTTTGTGGGGACCTGAAGCAAGTCACTTAACCCTCTTGGATCCTTAGGGTTTTTTAAACTCTAAAATGAGCATAGGAATTACCTTCAAGGCTGTTTAAAAGAGTAAATGAAAAAAAAAAGTAAGTGAGGTGACCTATGCCCAAATATCAAGAGTATTAGTATTTTTTCCTCCTTCCCTTCCGCCTTCTTTCTAAATATTTGACTCCTATGTACAGCTATTTGTGAGGCTTAATAAATACCTACTAAATTGGACAAGTTAAAATATAACTTTGAGAAACACCACTGAAATATAAAATCTGATGGTAGAAAAGATAACAATCCCACTTTTTCTTTTTAAAAATTTTTTAAAAGAGGTACCTGAAACTGAGTTCTCTTTGAATTAAAATAATGAACTGCTCATGGACATTTCAGTTTGGTATAAGGAAAAACAAAAAAGTAAAACAAACTAAGAACAGTAGCAAATTCACTTTTATTTTTTTTTTTGGTAACTATTAGTTTGCTTGAGCTTATTTATTTAAAATCACTTGAAAATGTACAGTTCTGATTACAAATCACTGCCCTATAAGAACTTTGTGTTCTCCATCTAAAGAAATCAGAGGCCTAGCCAAGACAGTGGGCCTCTTTAAAAAGACCCCAAGACGGGAACATGTACTTCAGAGTTTGTTATGGTTGAGCCACAGATTGTGTAATATGACTTTGACAAGTTACTGATGTTGTTAGCCCCATTTGCATGACATAGGAATGATTCATATTCTTAGGCAACCTAGGTCTGTAAGGCATGGGAACCACTAAAAATGGTATGCTATTTCACAAACAGGCGATATGTTTTGAAAATTTTGATAATAATGTTTAATTATAGACCAGGAGATTAACCAGAAATCTCTCTTGAATACCAGAAAACTTTAGTTGTTGAAATTTTTTTATAAATTGTTTCATGTGTTAGGACACATATTCCTGCCATTGTGGGGTTATAGTCCAGAGGAGGAAGGATAGAAAATAAATAGTTAAATAAGTAAACTATATGGTGTGTAAGATGGTGATAAGTGCTGTGGAGAAAGGGGAGGGGATAAGGAGTTCCTTTGGGCAAGCATGTTGGTGCATTTTGGGATATGAGGATCAGTTAAGATCCCACTGAGAAGGTAAAGTTTGAGCTGAGATATTAATAAAGTGAGAAGCAAGCCTCTGGGAGATTGACGAGGAGCCTTCCAGGCGAGGAGGGAATGACCAGTACAAAGGCTATAGAACATGCCTGGCCTTTCTGGAGTGTAGGAAACAGGGGATGGAGAATTCCAGAGAAGGAGCTGCAAGGAAATGCTGCATTAGAATGGTGGATGAGGCGAATCTTGACTTGCACCCTGAAGTGCTAAAAAATAAAATTGAAGGTATTTGTTTATTTGGTTTAGTCAGTGAAGGTTCCACAATTTGTAGATTAAAAGAGCTTATTTTCTAAGTTTTTTTAAAAATTATTTTTTAAGCAGTATGCACATTATTCATGAACTGCAGTGGCAGACATTTACTGGATTATAGCTATGTGTGGGCCCTGTTGACTGTATAGAGCTTCTTCATCTTTGGCTGCATAGAATCTAATCAGTCTGATTTCAGTGTTGACCATCTGGTGATGTCCATGTGTAGAGTCTTCTCTTGTGTTGCTGGAAGAGGGTGTTTGCTATGACCAGTGCATTTTCTTGGCAAAACTCTATTAGTCTTTGCCCTGCTTCATTCCGCATTCTGAGGCGAAATTTGCCTGTTACTCCAGGTGTTTCTTGACTTCCTATTTTGGCATTCCAGTCCCCTGTAATGAAAAGGACATCTTTTTTGGGTGTTAGTTCTAAAAGGTCTTGTAGGTCTTCGTAAAACCGTTAAACTTCAGCTTCTTCAGCATTACTGGTTGGGGCATAGACTTGGATAACTGTGATATTGAATGGTTTGCCTTGGAAACGAACAGAGATCATTCTGT
>SJYX01003648.1:160286-298028 GCA_006410675.1 Oreotragus oreotragus | reverse complement strand
TGATGCTTTTAAACTGTGGTGTTGGAGAAGACTCTTGAGAGTCCCTTGGACTCCAAGGAGATCCAACCAGTCCATTCTGAAGGAGATTAGCCCTGGGATTTCTTTGGAAGGAATGATGCTAAAGCTGAAATTCCAGTACTTTGGCCACCTCATACGAAGAGTTGACTCATTGGAAAAGACTCTGATGCTGGGAGGGATTGGGGGCAGGAGGAGAAGGGGACGACCGAGGATGAGATGGCTGGAAGGCATCACAGACTCGATGGACGTGAGTCTGAGTGAACTCCGGGAGATGGTGATAAACAGGGAGGCCTGGTGTGCTACGATTCATGGGGTCGCAAAGAGTTGGACACGACTGAGCGACTGAACTGAACTGTAAATCAACTGTACTTTGACAAAATAAATAAAAAGAGAATGCTAGGAATCTCCTTTTCATGTAATTAAAAGCATGGACTAGAGTCAGGTAGCCTAGATTCAGAACTCAGCTTTGCCTGCTGGCCAAGTGACCCTGGGCAAGTTCTGAACCTCTTTTTGCCTCAGTTTAGTGTAAGTAAGTGTAGTCGCTCAGTCGTATCTAACACTTTGCGACCCCATGGACTGTAGGCCACCAGGCTCCTCTGTCCATGGGATTCTCCAGGCAAGAATACTGGAGTGGGTTGCCATATCCTTCTCCGGGGATCTTCCCGACCCAGGGTTAGGGTAACTGAGGTAATAAGACTTACCTGATGGCAGAGTGGATTAGAATCCACCTGCCAATGCAGGGACACAGGTTTGATTCCTGGTCCAGGAAGATTCTACATGCCTTGGAGCCACTATGCCCATGCACCACAACCACTGAAGGCCAAGCACCTGGAGTCTGTGCTCTGTAACAGGAGAAGCCACCACAATGAGAAGCCTGTGCACCAGAATGAAGGATAGACCCTGCTTGCCACAACCGGAGAAAGCCTGCACAATGAAAGGAGCAAGGGAGGCCCAGTGCAGCCAAAAACAAATAAATTTTAAAATTGTGGTAATAATAATACTTACTAGAATTGGTATGAGAATTAAATGAGTTAATTCATATAAAAGAGATTAATGCTTGACATAATATTCACTCAACCATATTTCACTATATGGCTATGGGTAACTGCTCAGTCATATCCAACTCTTTCCAACCCCATGGACTATAGCCCAACAGGCTCCTCTGTCCATGGGATTTCTCAGGCAAGAATACTAGAATGGGTTGCCATTGCCTTCTCTAAATATTTCACTATAGTAATACATTATTAATATTATTATAGTTGTCATTACTTTTATTAGATATCTTACATCTGAATAGAAAATTAAATTTTCTAAGCCATTTGTCACTCATACCTTCATCCTTCTGGCAGTAGTATATTTTCTCGGCCTCCAAAATCACAGCAGATGGTGCATGCAGCTATGAAATTAGAAGACGCTTGCTCCTTGGTAGAAAAGCTATGACAAACCTAGACAGCATATTAAAAAGCAGAGACATTACTTTACCAACAAAGGTCCGTCTAGTCAAAGCTATGGTTTTTCCAGTAGTCATGTATGGATGTGAGAGTTGGACCATTAGGAAAGCTGAGTGCCAAAGAATTAATGCTTTTGAACTGTGGTGTTGGAGAAGACTCTTGAGAGTCCCTTGGACTGCAAGGAGATCCAACCAGTCCATCCTAAAGGAGATCAGTCCTGAATATTCAGTGGAAGGACTGATGCTGAAGCTGAAGCTCCAATACTTTGGCCACCTGATGCAAAGAGCCAACTGATTGGAAAAGACCCTGATGCTGGGCAAGATTGAATGCAGGAGGAGAAGGGGACGACAGATGAGATGGTTGGATGGCATCACTGACTCAATGGACATGAGTTTGAGTGAACTCCAGGAGTTGGTGACGGACAGGGAAGCTTGGCATGCTGCAGTCCATGCGATCACAAAGAGTTGGACACAACTGAGCGACTGAGCTGAAATGAAGATGGGTATTTTTTTTATATACCCTCTTTTCATGATAAAGTCACTTGACCCAGAAGAGGGTGAGGCACTTGCCCAAGGTCATGGAGGAATTTAGTGACAAAACTGGGATTCTCATCCATGTCAATGGATTGATTACCAGTTTATCTTTCCCAATAGCCTGATAAGCAGGGCTTTTAAACCCCAGGGGAAGTTACACTATGATTATACAATTGAGGCTCTGAAACTCCCTAGTTACATTATGAGTTTTCTCTTTGAAGTAAACTCCAAGAACAACTCACCAGTGATTGCTTGCAGAGGGCTTAGGGGCTTTTTATTTTATGTAAAATCCCAACTCTAAGTATTTCTCAGCAGAGGGTTATCTCTGCGTTAAAATGGTGGTGTCCTCAACACACTTAACTTTTTAAGACTCAACCCTAAACATCTTTACTATGTAACTTTGTAAAATTTTGTAAAATGAGAACCATTATTATTTTCTCTGCTCCCCTAATAAGGATTTGGATCAACTGAGTTTACTTAGTTGTTTTCAGATATAGAATACGTAATCTCCTTTAACTTTATACTATTACAAGGGGAGAAAATATAGGAGTCAAAGANATGTAACTTTGTAAAATTTTGTAAAATGAGAACCATTATTATTTTCTCTGCTCCCCTAATAAGGATTTGGATCAACTGAGTTTACTTAGTTGTTTTCAGATATAGAATACGTAATCTCCTTTAACTTTATACTATTACAAGGGGAGAAAATATAGGAGTCAAAGACGGATTGAAGCCTAGCCCTGAAGAATAAGGATATTGGAATATATTTTGCAGGACTATTATAAGGATTAGAAGTAATATAATAAAGAGGCCAGCCCTTTGGAGCGGACCAGTGATGGTTGTTAGAGATGCTGTCAAATTTTTACCTGTGTACAGGTGAAATTGTATTGTCTTCTACACCAAAAAACNGAACTGTGGTGTTGGAGAAGACTCTTGAGAGTCCCTTGGACTGCAAGGAGATCCAACCAGTCCATCCTAAAGGAGATCAGTCCTGAATATTCAGTGGAAGGACTGATGCTGAAGCTGAAGCTCCAATACTTTGGCCACCTGATGCAAAGAGCCAACTGATTGGAAAAGACCCTGATGCTGGGCAAGATTGAATGCAGGAGGAGAAGGGGACGACAGATGAGATGGTTGGATGGCATCACTGACTCAATGGACATGAGTTTGAGTGAACTCCAGGAGTTGGTGACGGACAGGGAAGCTTGGCATGCTGCAGTCCATGCGATCACAAAGAGTTGGACACAACTGAGCGACTGAGCTGAAATGAAGATGGGTATTTTTTTTATATACCCTCTTTTCATGATAAAGTCACTTGACCCAGAAGAGGGTGAGGCACTTGCCCAAGGTCATGGAGGAATTTAGTGACAAAACTGGGATTCTCATCCAGGTCAATGGATTGATTACCAGTTTATCTTTCCCAATAGCCTGATAAGCAGGGCTTTTAAACCCCAGGGGAAGTTACACTATGATTATACAATTGAGGCTCTGAAACTCCCTAGTTACATTATGAGTTTTCTCTTTGAAGTAAACTCCAAGAACAACTCACCAGTGATTGCTTGCAGAGGGCTTAGGGGCTTTTTATTTTATGTAAAATCCCAACTCTAAGTATTTCTCAGCAGAGGGTTATCTCTGCGTTAAAATGGTGGTGTCCTCAACACACTTAACTTTTTAAGACTCAACCCTAAACATCTTTACTATGTAACTTTGTAAAATGAGAACCATTATTATTTTCTCTGCTCCCCTAATAAGGATTTGGATCAACTGAGTTTACTTAGTTGTTTTCAGATATAGAATACGTAATCTCCTTTAACTTTATACTATTACAAGGGGAGAAAATATAGGAGTCAAAGACGGATTGAAGCCTAGCCCTGAAGAATAAGGATATTGGAATATATTTTGCAGGACTATTATAAGGATTAGAAGTAATATAATAAAGAGGCCAGCCCTTTGGAGCGGACCAGTGATGGTTGTTAGAGATGCTGTCAAATTTTTACCTGTGTACAGGTGAAATTGTATTGTCTTCTACACCAAAAAACGTGTGAAGAAATCACTGGGGTTGGAAAATCAAAATCAACATAACCTAGAGCTTTACATATGAGAAAATATTTGGAAGAGTATGCAACAAAGTGCTATAAACATTTATCTCTTCGGGATAGAAAATTAAGTAGGTTTTTAAAATTATATTTTCTAACATACTGCAATTTATGTGTCTGCTTTTGTTATAATAAACAATTGTTTTTAAGTTAAAAGAATCATCTGTATAATTTAATGGAGAGAGGCATGGCAGTCACTCTAGTAGTCTTGCCTGGAGAATCCCATGGACAGAGGAGCCTGGAGGGCTTTAGTCCATAGGGTTGCAGAGAGTCAGACATGACTGAAGCAACTTAGAACATAGCACGTCTATTTTTAAAAAGCACGAAAGTAATTTTGCCATATTAACAGGTATATTCACAAGATGGGTAATTTCCCTCTTTCTTTCTACTTTTATAATCTTTTAAAATGAATATGTTTTACATGAATGATGGAGAAAATAAAAGTGGATTTTAAATAGGCATGATCACCACCCCCTAAATGGAGTATACAGTGTGTTAAAACTCACAAAAATATGTATTCTTGAGAAACGTGTGAAGATGTTTTGTGACCAACAGTTGTAATAATAATATCAATAATCATAGGTACCATTTGTGGAGAGTTTTCTTTGGGAAGCTCTTTTTTTCCATGCATTAGCTACTTTAATCTTCATCACAACCCTATGAAATTGGATTTAATTGAGAAATAAGATTATGTAAATTACCTAAGGTCAGGACTCAGAATTGAACCTGCCTTTCAAAGGAAAAACAAATCATAGTAGCATGATCATAGTAACAGAGGATATTTTCACTTATGCTCAGTGGGAGAAATAAAGCTTTCTGCCAAATTTATGACCAAGTTTGTATTGGACCAACTCTTCTCAGCAGCTAACTGTCATGTGAACTTTACCATATACTAAATTGTTTTTCTTTATTTTCTCTTAATTGGGCAATTTGAGATTTTAGAGAAGTGGGTAGGATGTTGACCGAATAGCTTTTACTTGATTTAAGCTTAAGGGCCAGCAGAACCTTGCAGAACAAGGTTACAGATATTAATGAAAGGAAAGGTTTGTTAAGTGAAAAAAGGTGGTGATACTGAAATCTGGATTTGTACAGAGATTCAAGTAAAGAGGTTATGGGTGAGTAAATTTGCTCCTATTGTAGTAGGCAATGAACTTGGCAGGAGTCTTCCATTTAGCCTTTGGTTTCCAGAGTGATTAGAAAAAGATGGTTTTTGAAAGAAGTTTCATATGAGTATTTATAACCATTTCCCCATAACTGTTAAGCCTTTCTTTTCCTTTAAGTATCCATTTCTCATGAGTTGTCTTACACACTGAACTTAATTGGTGGACTTTGCCTTGTCTCTTAAGTGAGCTTACTCATACACAGTATCTGTGGAAGTTTGATGTTTAATTTGAAAAGTATTCCTGTGAGTTCTTTGCAGAGAGGGTAGAGTGCCCCAGTTTATCCATCTTTATATAAAAGCAACTAGCATGAGTCATATTGTTGGCATTTGATATGTTTTTTGTTGAACCAGTGGAGGGGGTTCTTGTTTCAGTTCAAGGAGACTTCTCTAAGGGTTGGAGTTGCCCAACAGTAGCACAGACTGTTCTTGGGAAAGAGATAGTAAATTCTGGGCAGGCTTGGATTCAGGGAGAGTTTGATCACTAGACTCAGTGATTTCTAAGCTTATTGTACATTTGAGATTCTGTGATTCTTCTTTTTGTCTAACACATGTGCAAAGAGGAGAGAAACAAAATATAAATGGGAATCGCATATTGTCCAGTAGAGCCGTTGATAGCAGTGATGGTTAATGGGGTTTGTACCAGCACTGGGAGCAATTGTGCTTTTCTCTGATGCCCAGAGTCATCATGGACAGTTCTCATAGTGAGAAACTGTTCCAATAAGATTAGACTTCAGACCATCTTCCAGATTTAGGCTGAGCCCCAGGAGAGAATTTTCTCAATTCCAAGAAAATGAGTATGAGAGTTTTAGAAGAAATCCCACTTCACATCCAGGTTACAAGAAGCCAGGAAAAATATTATTCACTAAATATGCGACCTTAAATGATGTTGATTGGTTTTCCGCATATCATTTACATTGTTGCCTCACTCATGAGGGCCCAAAAGTTATCATTAATCTCAATCTTGTTTCTCTTCAATTTCTGACAACTGGAGAAGGTATTAATTTCATCTACAAAGCTTAGAATTTCTGTCAGTGATCACTGTCAAAATGGTATTCCAGAGGCAAAATCTGGCACAAGGATGGATTTTCAATGGTTTGGACAGAGTTTTGTTTTGTTTTAATTAGTTGCTGTTATTTTAAAATTTGGTGATTCTACCCCCAAATCAGATTTGTGGCTTCTCTCTAAAAAGGTCAAATTTGGCATATAACTGCATCAGGCATGCTATATAGCAGTCATTACCTGGAGTTTGGTGGCTGGATGAGGTATGTATTCCTGCTTAAGCAATCCTTATCTTTCCTTGGTATTACATACCCAGCTTAATTCACTCATTTATGGGACTCGTCTGGCCTCTGAAGGTGATAAGTTTGTGACCCTTCCTCTGTAAATAATGCTCAGGCACAGGTCTGAAGACTGTAAGTAGCTATTATTTCAACCTCAGGGAGGGACTGCAGAATAATCTGAAGTGTTTCATTGGGTTTGGGCAGAGTGCTCTGCCTCTGAGAGGATCCTGGCCAGCCAACCCTGTAACCAGAGGGAAGAAGAAATAATGTATTCATCCTGTACTGAACCGCTGGCGTTCAGGAGAGCCACAGGCTGGGCGACGGGGCCTGAAGTGCCCTGCAGACTGGGGCTTGTCTAAGCTCAGGGCGACTTGGCACCTGTGCTGGAGACGGATTCAGTGGAGTGGCAGACGGCTCTGTGCCATGCATTCAGACAGCTTTCTGAATGCCAGCAGCCAAGAGAACATCAGCTGTGCCTGTGAGTAGTGTGGGTTCTCGCCAGAAACATCTAAACTTCAAAGGAAAATAAAATTGTACTGTGGGTCGATGCGGAAAGCTTATGGTCTTACTGAATCGGGCTCATGTTTACAGAGAAGGAAGACGGTGCAAAGAATTCTGAGGGACTTTACCAGCTTTTCAGGGTTTTCCATTAATTGTTATGTTCATCTGATCATTCAGTAAACACATGTAAAATGCTTATCACCAGATGCTGTATCAGGGAGTCACAATGGGACTACAGAATAAAATGCAACATAGCTTGTATCATCTTCAGCTCTCTGCAGTGAAAGAAAGTGAAGTTGCTCAGCCGTGACTCTTTTCGACCCCATGGAGCCCACCAGGCTCCTCCATGCATGGGATTTTTCAGGCAAGAATACTAGTGGGTTGCCATTGCCTTCCGGGGAAGGCAATGGCACCCCATCCTAGTACTCTTGCCTGGAAAATCCAATGGACGGAGTAGCCTGGTGGGCTGCAGTCCATGGGGTCGCTAACAGTCGGACAGACTGAGTGACTTTACTTTCACTTTTCTCTTTCATGCATTGGAGAAGGAAATGGCAACCCACTCCAGTGTTCTTGCCTGGAGAATCCCAGGGACTGGGGAGCCTGGTGGGCTGCCGTCTATGGGGTCACACAGAGTCGGACACGACTGAAGTGACTTAGCAGCAGCAGCAGCCATTTCCTTCTCTCTTGATATCAGCTCTCTGTAGCCTTTAGGCCAAAATTAGGATGGTGACAGTGGAGAAGGCAATGGCACCCCACTCCAGTACTCTTGCCTAGAAAATCCCATGGACGGAGGAGCTTGGTGAGCTGCAGTCCATGGGGTCGATAAGAGTCGGACATGACTGAGCGACTTCACATTCACTTTTCACTTTCATGCATTGGAGAAGGAAATGGCAACCCACTCCAGTGTTCTTGCCTGGAGAATCCCAGGGACAGGGGAGCCTGGTGGGCTGCCATCTGTGGGGTCGCACAGAGTCGGACACAACTGAAGTGCCTTAGCAGCAGTGGTAACAAGGGGCTTCCCAGGTGGCTCAGTGGCAAAGAATCCACCTGCCAAAACAAGAGACTCAAGAGATGCAGATTCCATCCCTGGGTCAGGAAATCCCTCTGGAGAGAGCTGTAGCCTGGTGAGAGCTACAGTCCATGCGGTCACAGAGAGTCGGACACGACTGAGCGAGTAAGCGCACACACATTCATAACCAACTGTGATTTCACTTGGGTTTCTAAAAGGCTTATAGGGGTGTGTTTTGGGGTGGGAGGGGATCTTACAAATCTGAGGCAACATATACTTTGGTTCTCATAAGGAAAGAATTTTGCTTTGTTTGACCTTGAAATTTTGTTCTTATGCTAGCCCATGACAGAATTCTGCTATCTGGCATTATTAAAAGCAGATGTACTCTTCAAAAATCCGAGAGCCTGAAGACAGGCTTGAGGAGACCTTTAAAGCCCTCTCCGAGTTCCTGTGGTGCCCAAGTCTGATTTGTGAGTCTGACGGCCTTTGGCACTTGTTTCATCTTCTTCACCTGCTCCCTTGCCTCCTTCACTTACCTTGCTCCTTTCTCTCTTTTTTTAACATTTTTTAATATGAACCATTTTTATCCTTATCAAATTGTTACAATATTGCTTTTGTGTTTTATTTTGTTTTTTGGCCGTAAGGCATGTGGGCTCCTAGCTCCCTGACCAGGGATCAAACCCACACCACCAGCACTGTAAGGCGAAGTCGGAACCATTGGACATCCAGGGCGGTCCCCTTTGCTCCTCTCTTGTCTCTCTTCCCTGCTTGATTCATTTCTCTTTGGTTTTCTCAGTAAGCTGTTTCCCCTTACGCTTCTCCTACTCCCACCTACTTTCTTTCCCTCAGCCCATCAGCCCTTCTGTCTTCTGTTTTCACCACTTCCTACCGAAACCCTGGGGAAACTTAACAGAGCGGGGGATGCACAGTGTGAGCAGGGATCTGGGAAGGAAGTTTCAGTCAAAAGCAACCTGTAGATTGTAGATGCGTGATGAGGGGGAGGGTAGGCAGAAGCTAGCTGACCCTGGGTGTTGAAGAGAGCAGGATCACTGTTTCTCAGTAACGCGCTCGGAGCTGTTTCGTGCATCTGATCTTGGTGAAAATGAATCTCTTCCAGGTTGGAGCAGCCAAGAAAGAGTGGATGTGGCAGGGGCAGTAAACTAATACTGTGTTTGAAATCCTGTGAAGAGCTTATAATAGGGCTTCCGGGTGGCTCAGCTAGTAAAGAACCCACCTGTCAATGCACGAGACACAGCCTTGATGCCTGGGTTGGGAAGATCCCCTGGAGAAGGAAATGGCAACCTGCTCTAGTATTCTTGTCTGGAAAGTTCCATGGACAGAGGAGCCTGGTGAGCTACAGTCCATGGGATCACAAAGAGTCAGACATAACTGAGCACACACGTGCGGCCAAGTGCTTACAGAGAAGATGAGAAAACGCTAGCATTTTTACCTTTTTAAACTGCTGCTTTGTAAAGATTCAGTGATACAGTATCTTTTACAAGGTATGCTTTTCAAAGTAAATTGCAAGACAGTGGACCACAAAGTATGTAAGAAAGGTAAGCTGTAGGTGTTTTAAATAATTTGCCAGTTTAAACCACTTGCTCTAGGCTGCACTGATTTTGGCTGCAGTGAGTCTTCATCGCTGCGTGCAGGTTACTCGCTGGTTGCGGTGTGCGGGCTTCTCATTGCGGTGGCTCCTCTGGTTGCAGAGCGCAGGCTCTAGGGCATGTGGGCCGTTGTGACAAGTGGGCTCAGGAGTTGTGGTGAGCAGGCATAGTTGCCCCAAGGCGTCTTCCTGGACCACACATCTAATCTGTATCCTCTGCACTGGTCCTTCTTAACCACAGGAGCACCAGGAAAGTCATTTTAAACTACCGTAATTCAGAATTAGACATACGCCTAGCTATAGTGAAATGAAAGGCAATCTCATCACCTTATGGTACTTATAAATCCTTCCGTTCCATATCCTCAGTATTCTACTAAATGCAGCTGAGGCTACCTTCTCTTATCTAAATTAGTATTAAACACTGAAAGTTTGTGAAATATTTGGCAGAAAATGTTGTCTGATAATCAGTTATAGAATATATTTCTACAGCTATCCTTTCTAAATGTGATTAATATGCATTTTTTTCTTTTTATAAATTATACAGTTGACTTACAATATTAGTTTAGATGTACAACAGTGATTCGATATTTTTATGCATTACCAAAAAATCACCACAATAGATAAGTCTAGTACCCACCTGCCACCATACAAAGTTATTACAATATTATTGACATGACCCCTGTGCTGTACATTACATTCCCAGGTGGGAGGGGAGGATATGCACTGTTTTTAACTTGTTAAATAAATAAATTGAAACATTCTCAATAATGAGAGCTGAGTAAAGATAACACTCCTTATCATTATAGAATATTTACTTTTAAATCCCCTAATAATTGGTCCAGCCCCTGTCTACCTTATGAGCCTGAAGTATATAACAAACTGCCATTCTGGTAAACTCCCTGAACTCTCCAGATAGTCATACCCTGGGGCCTTTGCACAGGCTACTCCTTTTACCCATAATACCCTTCTCACACACATCCTCAGCTGGCATCCTTCTACTTAGCTACTGTACTGGCTCCTGTGTCATGTCAGAGCCTTCCCTGATTCTCCTGGGAAGAACTTACTGTTCCTTCCTCTGTCCTCTCAGCACTCTGTTCATGCTTCCATTGTGGGATTTACGACACTGCCGTAGCTTCCCGGGTAACACAGTGATAAAGAGTGATAGAAGAGATATGGATTCCATCTCTGGGCTGGGAAGATCCCCTGGAGAAATACATGGCAACCCACTCCAGTATTCCTGCCTGGAGAATCCCATGGACAGAGGAGCCTGGCAGGCTACAGTCCATAAGGTGCAGTATATGCTAAGTCGCTTCAGTCGTGTTTGGCCCTTTGCAGCTCCATGGATTATAGCCCACCAGGCTCCTCTGTCCACGTGATTCTCCAGGCAAGAATACTGGAGTGGGTTGCCATGCCATCCTCCAGGGGATCTTGCTGACCCAAGATCTCTTATGTCTCCTGCATTGGCAGATGGGTTCTTTTCCACTAACACCACCTGGGAAGCCCCAACACACACACATGCTAAAAAAAAAAAACGTTAAAAAAACAAGTTATTTTTACATGTCTGTAGACCAGGAGCTACCTTGGGAGGCCCTGAGGGCAAAAAGCAATGGGTTTATCTTTCTTTCTTCAGGGCACAGCACCTGAAAGTTACTCAGTGTTTGTCAGATGAGAGGCCTAAGCATTTCTGTAACCCTTTGCTGGTTGAGCAGACAATGAGAGAATGTTTTTGAATCAGTTTCTGCAGATTATGTGGGTAAAGGTTGAATGTACAGGACCAAAAATAACTTTTACTATAGAATTTGGCTTTCATAAGAGGATAATATAGAATATTATGATTATACATAGGTTTTTCTCTCAAATTGGACATTTTCTTTGATATTTTGAAGGATGAAATGAAGAGGATTTTTGTTTATTTGGCTATGCCTCTCAGCTTAAGGGTCTTAGTTCCCTAACCAGGAATCAAACCTGTGCTCCCTGCAATGGAAACCGAGTCCTAACCACTGGAACACCAAGGGCATCCCAAGAAGGGAATGATTAGTTCTGCCATTTTAACAAGCTGATTGATGTTCAGTATTTGCTTAGGCCTGAAAAACCTTAAAAGATATGCACATATATAAAATATATGCTGTGTGCTCAGTCAGTAAGTCATAGCCAACTCTTTGCAACCCCGTGAACTAAGTATAACCAATCAGGCTCCTCTGTGCGTGGATTTTCCAGGCAAGAATACTGGCGTGGGTTGCCATGTCGTCCTCCAGGAGATCGCCCCTACCCAGGGATTGAACCCACATCTACTGCATTGGCAGGTGGATTCTTTACCACTGAGCCACTTGGGAAGCCCAAGTGTCGGGTGTCAGGAGTGTGTGTATATACACATATAGTGATATGATTTTTTTTAATGCCATCTCTTTAAGAATTTTGTAGCCTAGGGTTGAAAGATATTTATTCTGTCGATCCAGAATTGTGACTTCCAGCTGTGAAATGAATGTTAAGGAAGCACAAGTAACTCGGCTACTTTCTGGTTTCCTTGTGTCAGCTCCTGAATCAGAGTTCAGGTAGTTCACTTGGAGCCAGAGGTTATCGACTATGAAGTTGCCAATAGCAATCCCATCAGAGTCTCTAATAGACGTCTAAGGAAACGTAAATGAACAGCTAGATGAAGGTGTTCTCTTACCGTGGAAGTAGTCACATAAAAGTTATCTTTAATTGAGAGATGTTTGATTTTCAGTAGATTTAACTGGAGTTTTTTCTACTGTTGACTGAGTAGAGCATTGTTTATAGAGGAAACCTTGTAGGGCTGGATACCAGCAGGACCACGTGGAGCAAAGAATGAAGAGATATAGTGGCATGGGTGGTGGGTTGCAGAGAGAGGAGACAGGAAACCCATTTTATGAATTAGCAAAATTTGAGTCCTATGTCCACATGTGCAGAATGAAGCATTTTAATAACAAGCTATCTTTACGGAAGCAAGCATTCATCAGAGATAGTTATTGAGAATCTATTATGTGCTACATGGAAATTTAGAGACATGATATTGGTAATCAGATTAATAATCTGTATAGTTCAAAACTCTACAATAATTGGAACATAATAGCAGTAACAACAATGATTTAAAACAAAAGTAATTGACTTAATACATAGTTTCCCATAAAACCAGGACATTTAGAAGTACTAGAGAATTAGCGTTAGCCGCTTAGCTAGTTTTTGTAAAATGTTAGGTTTTTAAATATCAATGATAGAAATGAAATTTTTATTGCTTTTCTAAATGATGCTAGACACTTTGCACTTAAACTTTTATTTGATGCATTAATAGTTGTATACAGCATCTGTATACATTATAATAAATTATCACTAAGGCTTGGCCTGGATCACTTAGACTTGCTTTGTGTGATTGCACATTGTGTGTAACTCTTGAATGCTATAAATTTGCATCATGAACTTTGGAGTTAGACAAGCCTGAATGGGAATCTAAGCTCTAGTACTTATTCATTGTATGACTTTGGACAAAATACTTAGTCTCTTGCTTTGATTTCCTCATGTATGGAATGGAAGCATTACATAATAGGATTGCTGTGAGAATTAAATGAGCTAAACTACATCAAGTACTTATCACAGGATCTGGAACATAGTAAGAATTCAGTAAATAGTCTCCTGTTCAATGTAAATGGTAAACTGCTTGGGAAGTTAAACTGTGTTCTAGTAGATGCTTTAAAATGGTAATTACTGCTTGGGAAATAGCCTTAATTTTAAAAAGCCTCAATTTGCGATTAATTCTGTACAAAAGATTTAAACTAGTTAAAAGTTTTTCATTCTTCAAAGTTATTTAGAGAAAAACATATGTGGAACATGTTTATGCCATGAGACTTCATGTTTAATTATTTCAGCAAAGAAAGTCACCGTTTAGAGAATGCCTTGAACTTTTGTCAGTGACACAGCCATTCCAAAATGTAAATCTTTGGACTCTACAGAACAGTGATTTCCATACACTGTCTTTTTCTGGTAATAAAAATCAATCTACTAGTATGATTTTAAATGTCCTTGCTTAATTATGGGGAAGTTAATGAAGTTCTGCCTCTTGGGCATTCTAAATAAAAGCACTAAATTGAATCATTCAGATCTGTACTTCCTTAAACTGGCCTTTCCAACATTGTAGTTAAACTGCAATATTTGATCACCTGAATTTATTGGCTTTCATCCTAGTTAGCTCTCATCTGGGAGAAAAAAAAAAAAGTGCAAATTTGGTTTCTGTACTTTACATTAAAACATTATCTGGGCCAGAATATAATATTTGGCTGTCAAAAGTTATGAAAACTTCTGTAGTGAGCTTATTCTAAGATAATACTGAGGTAAATGTCATTTCAAATGAAGATATTATTATGAAAACTTAGAAAAACAAATACAGTCTGTAAGTGTAGGAGATGTTGTGATACTGACTTTACTTTCATACCCATGCAGTGAGGATTAACTGCGCTGAGAGGACACTTTTCTCTTTTTGTTTCTAAAGGATTCAGCATAACTCTACTCCCCCCGCTCTCCAGATATTCAAATGATCTCTTGGTGCACTAGGAGGAAGCCATGCTTTGAGCTTAGAATGGAAGCAGTCCAATTTCATATATGTGCTCTTTATTTTGCTTAAGTAGTTGGTGATTTCATAAGTCAGAAGTAGAAAAAGACTTTGTTTTTCTTGGTCAGTTGTCCAGCTGTGCTCAACTCTTGGCAGCCCCATGGACTACAGCACGCCAGGCTTCCCTGTCCTTTACCATCTCCTGGAGCTTGCTCAGACTCATGACCATCGACTCAGTGATGCCACCCAACCATCTCATCCTCTGTCATCCCTTTCTCCACCTGCCTGCAATCTTTCCTAGCATCAGGGTCTTTTCCCGATGCTAGAAATAGATGTTAGGGAGTTATATATTTCATGAAACAGTAACCTGAAAGAGTCTATTTGGTCCAACCACCCTAAGCTTCCTTCTTCAGAACGTTACTCTTCTGGGCCAGGGTATCAAGGATTATTATTTTTAGTTTATTTATTTAAGGAACTACTTTTCATTCTGCCAGATTTGCAGAGCCTTCCATATGTTACATATCCTTTAAAGTTGGTGTGGGGCCAACCACTGAAGCTGTCACTACTGACTCCAGTTGCCTGTAGTCTTTTCTGAAAGTCCTTTAGTGTGAGTAATTGACACCATCAAATCTAGAACTTAAATTTTTTTCTTTTCTCAGTCCACATTACATGACAGTTGGCCATTACAGTGTTTGACATGATGAAGTCGTCTTTGTATATCTCATCTCATCTCATTGAAGCCTTCCATTGCCTTTGGGAGGGGAATATAGCAGTTATGATTAGTGATCATTTTGCAGTTGAGGAAATATAAGTTCCACAGAGATGATTACTATTCCAAGGTCATATTTCTATAACTGGAACCAGTGTCCTGATACTCTGTATTCTGGCCCATATTTGCCTTGTGTATAAATCTTAGCTTCCGATCAAGTCAGCCAACTCTTCAAAGACCTTTTCTGATTCCACTTACAGAACTTTTCAGATTCCACTTATCAGAAACTTCATCACTAGAGAATTGTCCTATAGATGAGATGAGCTACATTTCCAATTTTAAATGTTCTTTAACAGTCACGTTAAAAAAAAAAAGAACAGGTGACATTAATTTTAATATCTTTTTATAACTGCTGCTGCTAAGTCACTTCAGTCGTGTCCAACTCTGTGCAACCCCATAGACGACAGCTCACCAGGAGTATGTCTAAAATGTTTAATTCTAGCATTAATATAAAAATATTACTGAGATGCTTTTATGTTCTTTTTTCCCCACACACTAGGATTTGGAAATCCTCTGTGTATTTTACACTTGACCATCTCAGTTTGGACCAGCTACATTTCAAGTGCTCAGTGTGACACATGGCTGCATTGGACAGCACAACTCTAAAGCTTTTTCTCCAGTGTGGTTGACAATCAACTTCTCCTCTCTGATAACAGATGACAGGGAAATACTCATTACTTCCACACCAGATGACGGAAATGGGTGATTCATAACTAATTAAAATAATAAGCTTAGGCACAGAAAAATATGGATACCATTCATTCTTGTGAGGGTTTTTGTCAGTGGTGGTGGTTTGTTTTGCCCAATAATTCATAATTCAAATGAAGACCCTTATTCAATCCCTGGGTCAGGAAGATCCTCTGGAAGAGGGCGTGGCAACCCACTCCAGTATTCTTGCCTAGAGAATCTTATTGACAGAGGAGCCTGGCAGGCTGCAGTGATACAGAATTTTTGGTGTCCAGGAAGCACTAATGGTAAAGAACCCACCTGCCAATGCAGGAGACGTAAGAGACACGGATTCAGTCCCTGGGTTGGGAAGATCCCTTGGAGGAGGGCATGGCAACCTACTACAGTATTCTTGCCTGAGAATCCCATGGACACAGGAGCCTGGCAGGCCACGTCCACGGGGTCGCAAAGAGTGGGACACAACTAAGCGGCTGAGCACACACGCACACCTACATAGCTTACAAAGGAAACTATTTCATAAATAGTTTGAAAATATTTCAATGCTGCTGCTGCTAAGTCACTTCAGTTGTATCCGACTCTGTGCGACCCCATAGATGGCAGCCCACCAGGCTCCCCCATCCCTGGGATTCTCCAGGCAAGAACACTGGAGTGGGTTGCCATTTCCTTCTCCAATGCATGAGAGTGAAAAGTGAAAGTGAAGTAGCTCAGTCGTGTCTGACCCTTAGCGACCCCATGGACTGCAGCCTACCAGGCTCTTCCATCCATGGGATCTTCCAGGCAGGAGTACTGGAGTGGGGTGCCATTGCCTTCTCTAAAATATTTCAAGAGTATGAAAATATTTCATATTTATCAGATATTTAGCCTTTTGTTTCATTTATTCATTTATGTGTGCTATTTTCTGAAATGCAGATCGGACTGGGTGTCTTCCTTGTCCAGAATTGTTCAGTTCCTCCCCACTGGTGTTTCCTAAGGTTGCCCAGTGATAAGATTCACCCTGGGTACTTGGATATCCTCTGTTCCTGATCCTGTCAGACCAAAAGAATCAGATAGGTATTTTTAGTAAGCTCGCCTGGTGGCCCTTACCATCAGGCCAGTTGGGAAAACTGGCCTAAAAGATAAAGTTTTACTTCTTAGCCTACCATGTGAGGTCCCTTCTGACCTAGCCTGTGACTAGGCCTATTACCAAGCAGAGTTAGGTTGTAGTGCAGAGAAGCACTTGGCCAGGTTCTCTTCACGCCTGTGCTTAAGCTTCCTTCAGCCTGGGATGCCCATCCCCTCTATGTCTGCCAGCCCACTGCCAAGCCAGCCCAGGACCACCTCCTCAGTGCTTATCTGTTTGCCAGGGCGCACACACTTCCTCCCCACACTTTACATTGCTCCTTGACACTGGTGACTCCAAGCCCTAGAAGTCACTCACTCTCACCATCTGTTGGCCTTGGGTGTCTCCTCACTGAGAGTGGGGTTTTTCCTTTCCAGTCCGTAAGCTAGAGCCACTGGAAGGGAATCTGGCACACAGTAATAGTCAATAAATATTTTTCTCATGAAAGCCTGATGATACCGGTAATAATAACATCTCCATCTGTTTCATAGTGATTTGCAGATTGCAGCATGCTTTTCGCTTGCATCATCTAAGTCTTAACACAGTCTCGTGAGGTGGAAGTCCTATTTTTTCAAGATGTTAAGCAGCTTGCCCCATGTCACGTGACTTGTAATAAGTGACACTATATCTCCAGCACAAGTCCACAAGGTGCAGGGTGCAAAAGAAGCTGAAATCTTGGGTTCAGATTTCTAGCGAGGAAATGGCCTTTGCTTATTCACATACACACACACAAAATAAAGTTCACGTGGATCTTTTGTTCGAAATTTCTAGCTTTTTTAGGCTTTTCAAAAGCATTATTTCATGAGTTTGTACCTAGTGTTCAGCTAAACAGTAGCTGCTAGGTTGTATACATATCCACATGACTATGTGAAAAATTGAGGGAAGCAGTTAGAATCTCATTGGGTTCTTCTCTTTCAAGACATTCCAGGAGTTCTCATCTGTCATTTGGGGAAGTTCCTTATATCCTTTGGGTAAACGTACCTATATCTACACACAGTGTATATTTTGTTGACATCAGACAAAAATAATTGAAATAATTGAGATGGTTTGTGATGCTTTAGAAGTGTTACTGTGTTTTTATTTTTTGCTGTATCATCACAAGTTTCACACCCAGTCCATCAATTTTATGTCCTAGTCCTAATCAGTCAGTAACATATTAGCAAAACAGCCCAGTCTGGCCTCAGTCTTTCCATGAAATATGCATCATACTTTGTGGTCTCACACAAATTTATTTCAAGGGTTAGGACTTCCCTTTATCAGAGCAATAGCAAGAAATGCCTCTGTTTCCTCCTTTCCTAGGCAGTTCCATTTTATTTGGTAAGTGTTAGTCAGCAGATTTTTATAGCTAAAAGAGGAACTATTTCAACCTTTTTTTTTTTTTTTTTTCCAAACTGAGTAGTTTGAAAGCATCATCTTTTTGTGTATTATTCTTATTGGCTTACTGATGTTGATTCATCCTGTGGTGATGCGCTGGTAGAACAGAAATGAAATAACAAAAAGACAGTAAATTTTAGCTCTGTTAAAATGGCCATTATTAGTATTTAGTAGGTCTTGCCCTAGATTTAAATAATGGCTGCTTGGAGACTCCTCTGAGGTGGCATTTTTCTGCCTGAAAGAGTTTGTCCTGTTTTATGCAGTTGTCTGGGAGTCATGGTGATAAAGCTCTCAATGTTCTATTAGGTTAATCTTTTCTATACCATTCTGGATTATAGATAAATTGAGATGAGGTAAAAATACTGAAGCAAGAGTCATTTTATGACGACTTCATGCTGTCTAATTTGATAAACCACTAAAAAGTCCTAGGTGTGGAAATACGAGTCATTTTGTTGTTACTGCTGTTATCATTCTCAGAAATGTCTCAACCATAATTTCATGGTATTGTGATATGGCAGTCTATCTTTTTTTAATGTAACAGCTGTACTGAGCTATGTCATATTTCATTCAGTATACCCATTTAGAGTGTACAGTTGCTTTTTAGTATAGTCACTGTTTTGTAACTGTCACTACAGTCACTTTTACAACATTTTCATCACCCCCTCCAAAAAAAATCCTGCACCCCTTAGCCATCACTTCCCATTTCCTCCAGCACTTCCAGCTCTCTAGTCAACAATCAATCTACTTTCTGTTTCTATGGAGTAGTCGCTTTTGGACATTTCACATTAATGTAATCACACTTTCATTAGTGACTGGTTTTGTTCAGTAAGCTTGTATTTTCAGTGTAAGCATGAATCTTTACTTCATTCCTGTTTATGAATGAATAACACCCCCATTTGCAGCCATACCTCATTTTATTTTTCTGTTCCATTGAAGGACATTTAGGGTATTTCCACATTTCAGCTGTTAGGAGTCATACTGCCACAACCATTTGTCTATGCATTTTTGTGTGGAAATGTTTTCCCTTGGGTATATACGTAGGAGTAGATTTGCTCAGTCTATGTCAAACTTTGAGGAACTGCCAGATTTGTTCCAAAATGGCTGTAAAATTTTACACTTCTACGAGCAGTGTATGAGGGTTCCAACTTCTCCAACCCCCACCAGCACCTGTGGTGTCTTTGATGATCGCCATCTTAGTGAGTGTGAAGTCATATCTCATTGTGCTTTTGATTTGCATCTTCCTGATGGCGATTGACTTTGAATCACCTTTCATGTGCTATTAGCCATTTGTATATCCTCTTTTGGGAAATGTCTATTGAGATCTGTTGCCCATTTTTTAATTGGATTATTTCTGTTTTTATTATTGAGTTCTTAGAGTTACTAGATATTCGATATATTCTAGTTATTTGGTGATGGTGGTGATGTAGTCACTAGTGTGTGACTTTGTGACCCATTGGATTGTAGCCCGTCAGACTCCTCTGTCCATGGGATTTCCGAGGCAAGAGTATTGGAGCGGCATTGCCATTTGCTTCTCCATGGGTTCTTCCTGACCTAAGGATCAGATTTGGGTCTCCTGCATTACAAGTGGTCTCCTGCATTGCAGGTAGATTCTTTACCAGCTGAGCCACCAGGAAAGCCCTTTCTTATTAAGTATATGATTGACAAACATTTTCTCCCATTCTGTGTAGTTACAGCTGTCTGTCTGAAAACCTTCTTATTCTTCAGGGTGTGACATCTTCTAGGCTCTTTTACCATCTGAGTCAGCTCCTGTTTCCATACCTTTATTATGAGCACTGAGCACGGTATATTGATACTCTCATCTTAGGATTTCCTTCTCTACCCAAAGAAGCTGTGTCAAACACGTCCATTGCATAGGACCCTGCCTTACACAAAATAGGAGCTCAGTAACAGCTTGGTCAACTATAATAACTTAACATGAAGCTTGGACCTGAGGGGGAAAAATCCCGTCAGGACTAATTCAAGAAAGCTAATAGCCACTTGTGGTCTCATCACAGGATTGGTACACTGTAGGGCTCTGATAGCTTGGACTGCAAAGAGTCTGCCTGCAACGCAGGAGACCTGGGGTTTAATCCCTGGGTCAGAAAGATGCCCCAGAGAAGGGAATGGCTACCCACTCCAGTATTCTTGCCTGGAGAATTCCACGAACAGAGGAGCCTGGCAGGCTACAGTCCATGGGGTGGCAGAGAGTCAGACTCGACTGAGCGACTGATACTTCACTTCAGGGCCCAGTGCTCCACAGGCTTCTTTGATCTGTTCTAAGCAGTGAACCAAGATTAATATGACCAGCATTTGTTTTATTCATTTGTTTAAAAATCTTTAAAATATGGTGCTGTACTCAGTGAGCTCAAATCTGATAAAGTCATGTTCTTAGAGGCACAGCATATATGCAGGAAGGTGACCTGCTGAATTGTGCTGCTTAACAACTCTGATGTGATATGAGGTATCCAAAGGTTTTCCCTTCCTAACCGGAGAGTTCTTACGTTAGTACTTATATCATGATTTATTTTTTTTCCCTTGTGACCTTTTCCTCATTTGTCAAACTTTTCTAAATTAAAAGTAATCAGTCGTGTTCTTCTTCTCTAATTTTTGGCACGTACTTTTTCTCTAGTTTCTGTCCTTCCAGTTTTTTGCTGTTGAAAATGTTGCCAGTGTACTATATTGACCAGAAAATGACAGATAACTTGAAGTAACAGTTACTCCCTGCAAACTGAGGTTGGGATTTTAACTGTTTAAAAGAGGATCATTCTTCTCAAAATTCCCTGACTCTTGATTTTAAACCCTGAAGGAAACAAACAAGAGAAAAATCTAAGAATGATATCCAAGAAGGAACCCCATGTAATTTTTGTGTGCTTCTGGTGAGATTCGTACTCTCACCTACTTTTATTTCTTTTTTGGCACCAAGACAGCTTTAAAAAACAAAACAGAACTAGTTGACAGCTTAAGATGATTGATTTTTTTTTTCAGCTAGCACAGCAAGATGAGCTAAAATTACTTCATCATAAAAGACTTGCTAGGATTCTTGAATGAGAAATACGCGCCCCCCGTTGATTTTTTTTTTTTTTTATGAAATAAAACTAGGTCTGTATTTAGGAGGAAAGAGTTTAGCAGACATGCTGATTATAATACTGGATTGAAAAACACTTTTCTTTGATTGACTAAAATTCAGCTGCTGTTTGTGGTAATTAAAAACCTGTAATCTGTCTTCATTTTGGTGTTCACCACACTTCTGTGAGATGAATAACAGGGTCCCCCAATCTCCAAGTGGAAAAACCAAGAGAGGACACTTGAGAAATGCTTTCCTATCTTCTCCCAGGACTCCTCCAAAACCGGGCTGCTGGGACATGACCTAATTGAGAGCTGAGACCTTGTTTCATAGTTACTGTATCTTTCTTGCCAGGATATAGCCTCATAGTTGCTGTATCTTCTTTGCCAGGATATCGGCCTGGCACACTATGTGCTCTTAAAACATGTTGCATGGATGAAAGTCAGGCAGAAGCATTCTATTAAGATAAATTTGATGGACAGACCTGGGTTAGAGCTCCTGAGAGTGCTACTTACTAGCTGAAGTCTCTAGATGAAGGATGTTAGCTCATTAAACCTCAGTTTCTTCTTGGCAAAATGAGGATAATATTAGTACCTACTTCAGTAGAGTGTAGAACAGTAAGTATTCAATTATTATTAGCTATTATTAAGTTGAGTAAATTTCCTGTCTCCTTATTCAGAACTGGATTGCCCTGGTGTTAATGGCCCTGATTACACATGGTCAAGTATGTGGGTATGTATTGTCAGCTCAGTGACTGAAGAATAGGATGCAACTGAGGCAGTGTTATTTGGACATCGATTTCTGCTAAATATACTGAATTAGATTCAGCCCTCACTTTTAGGGAATATGCACTGACACTGGGAAAGATGAAATAAAGAAGTTTTCCAGTATGAATATTCTTGTCCTTGGAGGTTAGCCCTGAGTCTCAGAACAAAAACAAGTCAGTAGTTATTAGTTACTGTATCTCCTTTTCCAAAACACACATGGTTCATTATTACAGTCATTTGCAGATAGTTTTGCATGACACACTTTTGCTTTTGTGTTTCTGCTAAATCACTAAATGACTAATGTTCATGTTCCTAACTTGTTAAAATTGTCAAAGGATTCTTTTCAGGATTTTATATGTGATAAAGCTTAGTTAGTTGGGACAATGTGAAAAATGTGAAAAGCCAAGTGAAGAGCTCTTGATCTTGTGATCGAGATAATAAAGCAGAATCCAGGGATTACCCCATAATGAATGGATTATTTGGATATAGAAAGAAATTATTTGTAGGTGTGGCATTCCTATAAACCCTACAGCTATGTGTTTTACAAACTAGAAATTTATGCACTAAATAAAAATTACCAGATGTCAGTGTTTGTATGTGCCAGCTGGCAAAGAAGTTGGGAAGGTTCAGAATTCTGGAAGAGACGGTGCTCACTTCTCTGCCATTCAAACTCAGAAAAGATAGTTGAGGTGAAACGCTGTTTAGAAAACTACAATGTCCTCAGAGATGTCATATGTTACAAATTGTTATCTGAAAGCCTTTAATTTTTTCCCCCTCATGACTCCATGCATGTTTGTGGTGTTGCTAATGTAATCCATGTTTCTAATCTAATTCGTTACATTCTTTCCTGAGGCTTAGCTCATTCTTTTAAAGGGTCAGCAGATATCTCTCTCTTTTTTTTTAATTTTTTATTTTATATTGGGATATAGACGATTAACGGGCTTCCCCAGTGACTCAGACTGTGAAGAATCTGCCTACAATGCAGGAGACCTGGGTTCAGTCCCAGTGTTGGGAAGATCCCCTGGAGGAGGGCATGACAACCCACTCCAGTATTCTTGCCTGGGAAATCCCATGGACAGANTGGGATATAGACGATTAACGGGCTTCCCCAGTGACTCAGACTGTGAAGAATCTGCCTACAATGCAGGAGACCTGGGTTCAGTCCCAGTGTTGGGAAGATCCCCTGGAGGAGGGCATGACAACCCACTCCAGTATTCTTGCCTGGGAAATCCCATGGACAGAGGAGCCAGGCAGGCTACAGTCCCTAGGGTTGCAAAGAGTCACACACGGCTGAGTAACTAAGCACTTAGCCCATCAACAGTGTTGTGATATTTTAAGGTGAACAGCAAAGGGACTCAACCCATCATATACATATATCCATCCTCCAACTCCCCTCCCATTCTGGCTGCCACATAACATTGAGCAGAGTTCCATGTGCTCTATAGGTCCTTGTTAGTTATCCATTTTAAATATAGCTGTGTGTACATGTCCATCACAAACTCCCTATCCCTTCCCCTGATCTTTCCCTGCCAGCAACCGTAAGTTTGCAAGCAGATATCTTTATTTAAAGACCCAGCCTGAACACAGCAGCCTCGTAAAGGTCCAGTGCAGAGCTAAATGTATGATAGCATTCAGTATTTTTATCTTGCACATACCAGAACATTTCAGTTATTTTCATGAAATCATCAAATGGGTTCTCTTCTTCTCTCCTTAGAAATTCGAGCTCAACTGGTAGAACAACAGAAATGCCTGGAGCAGCAGACAGAGATGAGAGTTCAGCTTCTGCAGGACCTGCAAGATTTCTTCCGGAAAAAAGCTGAAATTGAGACGGATTATTCTCGGAACCTAGAAAAGTTAGCAGAAAGATTCATGGCCAAAACAAGAAGCACTAAGGATCATCAACAGTACAAGTAAGAGAGGCTTGACTCAAATTCATCTTTCCAAAAGAATATCCTGTCTTCTCTACAGTCCATGGAATTCTCTAGGCCAGAATACTGGAGTGGGTAACCTTTCCCTACTCCAGAGGATCTTCCCAACCCAGGGACTGAACCCAGGTCTCCCACACTGCAGGTAGATTCTTTACCAGCTGAACCGCAAGGGAAGCCCTTTATTGGTTTTAGAATTTTCCATTTTTTTTGTCTGAAACATTGTTGATTGATATATCCCCGTAAATAAAAGCAACCTTCTGCATTTATAATTTTTGAGCATAAATGTATTACATATTAAACTAATAATATTCTCTTGACATTTCCAATAAATACACTAGGAGTTGATGTCTAACACAGGTAGATATTTGGTTTTGTTTGTTTTTGTGATTCAAGCCAATTTTTTTCTAATTGGAGTATAGATGCTTTACGATGTTGTGATAGTTTCTTCTGTACAACGAAATGAATCAGTCACTCAAATACATATATCCTCTCTTCTTTGGATTTCCTTCCCATTTAGGTCACCAGAGAGCACTGTGCTATCCAGTAGGTCCTTGTTGGATATCTATCTTATACATAGTATCAGTAGTGTATATATGCCAATCCCAGTCTCCCAATCCATCCCACACCCTCCTCCCCCTTGGTATCCATGTTTGCTCTCTACATCTGTGACTCTAATTCTGCTTTGAGAATAAGTTCGTCTGCAACATTTTTCTAAATTCCACATATATGTGTTAATGTATGACATTTGTTTTTCTTTTCCTGACTTCACTCTAACACTGGCAGATAGATATTTGGATAGGCAAATTTTAAATAGCTGATTCTTCATGCAGAGAGCTCGGGATTTTTGTAGTGATCTTACGTGAAAATAATCAATGAGGGTTGCTTAAATTTACATTCCCATAGCCCGCCCCAGTAGTATTTGTGGTGGTTGCAGTAGAGACTGACTTAAAACAAAAGCCTTTGATAAAATGCTTATGATCTAGCTTAATTAATTGACAGTTGACCCTTGAACAACCACAAGGGTTAGGTTGCCAACCCCCTGCACAGTCGAAAGTCGGTTTACTGTTATCTCTGACTCAAAAACAAAGGAATTGGTAAATGACTTGCCCAAAGGCAGGAAGCTGAACACTTGTGGATAGAATCCGGGCTCAGACCCAAGTTCTACCTATTGTGATCTCTAATTGAACAGAAACTATTCCCTGTACCTAGTTAAAGATATGTGAAATGAAAATACAGCTGTTACATTTATTGAAAAAATTTTGCATGGAAATAGACCTGCACAGTTCAAACCCTACTTGTTCAGGGGTCAGCTGTACTTCATTTGTTTAAACAAAATACATGCAAGTTTTTCAATAAGGAGATTTACTTTAGAATTTAAATCTTGGAGACAAGTAGGCAAGCAACTCCAATAGAGTATACAGGTGGTCTGAAAGATGTCAGTGCAAGCTACCAGGGAGACCTGGTGGAAATCCATTCTGTAGTGGAGGTGGGGTCGGGAAGGTCCGGGAAGAAATGATACATAAGTGAAGACCTGAAGGACTTGTTAGCCAGGTAAGGGCCCAGAGCAGTACATTCAAGCAAAGGGAACATCGTGCATAAGGGACCAGAGGGAAAGGGAGCAGGGCGGCTTTGCAGAGCAGGAAGTAATCCAGTGGGAGTGAGTAATGAGGTAGTGAGCTATGTGGCTCCCCATGTACATTGTGCCTGATCACAGAGGCCTATAGACCATACCAGGAAGCCTGGACTTTATCCTCGGGGCTTGAGAAGCCTTTGTAGAGGCTTTTAAGTTGAAGGATGACCAGCTCAGAACTGCATCTTGAAATGAAAACTGTGTATAGGATTGTGGGCTGGAGGAGGACGTGGGCATAGCCTGGAGGGAGATCAGGCAGAAGTCCTTCACCATGATGGGATGAACTAGCCACACTGCAGGTAGAACTAGAATTGTTTAGGAGATGTTAAAAAGGCAGCCCAGTCTTTCAACAACTGGATAATATGAGAAGTATTTCTGTTATAAAACTCCTGGAAATGCTGACAAAAATGTGATAGACATCATTGTAAATCTATAACTGAACTCACAGGAAAGTAGGGGAAATTTCCAGTGGCCCAGAAAGGAAAAGGGAACTGAAAACTTGAGTGGTGATTGTATCCCACGTGGGGACAGAAGCGGAGGCCTGGGCAAGGTAGGGAGCTGTATGTGAGGACTTGCTCATCACCATCCTATAGCACAGCATCCCAGCCCAAAGTCAGGGGCAGCAGAACTGCTGTCTCCGTGAAACGGTAGAGCAGAACCTCACACGGATGAGGCGAATGGATAGTTAGGGAGTCTGGAATGGACATGTACACACTGCTATACTTAAAATGGACAACCAGTAAGGACCTGTTGTAGAGCAGAGGGAACTCTGCTCAATTTTATGTGGCAGTCTCGATGGGAGGGGAGTTTGAGGGGGAATGGATACATGTATTTCTATGGCTGAGTCCCTTTGCTGTTCACCTGAAACTGTCACAACATTGTTAACTGGCTATACCTCAAGACAAAACTTTTTTTAAAAAAAGAAAATCACTCACACCCACCTCCACACACCCCACCACCCCCACCACTTGACACACACACGGGAAAATAAGGAAGCCCAAATGCTCCTGGGCTCCACCTGGTAGGAGGTTGCAGAAAAGCAGGTATCAGTCTTCACCACTGGCTTTGCAGTTTTGTTTTACACCCTTCTGTGGCCTTGGCTCCTAGATAAAAAGTAGGATAGTTTTGTTGTTGTTTTTTTTAAAGAAAAAAACCCTCCATACTGTTTTTCACAGTAGCTACAGCAATTTATATTCCCACTGACAGTGTGGGAGGGTTCCCTCTCATCCACATCCATTCTAATATTTGCTATCTGTGTTCTTTTTCATGGTGGCCATCATAGTGAGTGTGAGGTGATATATCTCATTGTGGTTTTGATTTGCATTTCCCCAAGGAGACCCATTCTAAAGGAGATCAGTCCTGGGTGTTCTTTGGAAGGAATGATGCTAAAGCTGAAACTCCAGTACTTTGGCCACCTCATGCAAAGAGTTGACTCATTGGAAAAGACCTGGATGCTGGGAGGGATTGGGGGCAGGAGGAGAAGGGGACGACAGAGGATGAGATGGCTGGATGGCATCACCAGCTCGATGGACGTGAGTCTGAGTGAACTCCGGGAGTTGGTGATGGACAGGGAGGCCTGGCGTGCTGCGATTCATAGGGTCGCAAAGAGTCAGACACGACTGAGCAACTGAACTGAACTGAACTGAACTAAACTGAATGCTGTTGAGCATCTTTTCATGTGCCTATTGGCCATCCGTGTGTCTTCTTTGGCAATTCTACTCTCGGGTATATATCCAAAAAAACATTAATTTGAAAAGATACGTGCATCCCAATTATTTACAACTGCCAAGGAATGGAAACAACCTAAGTGTCCATGAATGGATACAGAAGCTGTGTTATAAACACACAGTGGGACACTACTCAGTCATAAAAAAAGAATGAAATGTTTCCATTTGCAGCAACATGGGTGGACTTAGAGGGTATTATGCTAAGTGAAATAAGTCGGACAGATGCTGCATGATAAATACCAACAAGTACTGTATGATATCACTTATATGTGGAATCTAAAAAACACAACAAACTAGTGAATATAATAAAGAAGAAGCAGACTCACATATGTAGAGAACAACTTAGTGGTTACCAGTGGGGAGATGAACAACATGAGGATAGCAGATGAAGAGGTACGAACTATTGGGTATTTTAAAAGTTATAAAGATACATTGTATAACACGGAATATAGCCAATATTTTATAGTAACTATAAATGGAATATAACCTTTAAAAATTGTGAATCACTAATGTACACCTGTACACCTGTAACTTACATAATGTAAGTGTGTACCTATAACTTTATATAATATTGCACATCAACTCTATGTCCATAAAAAAACTTTTTTAACTCTTCTCATCATAAGAAAAAAAAAAAAAAAACTTTTGCAGAAAAAAAGAGAGTAGGGATTCTTTTGCAGAATACCTTTTTTAGTTTTTATTTTGGGCTCACTTTAACCTGTAGTGTTGGTCCAGCAAAGAAATAAATTTTGGTGATGGTTCCCAGGGTGAGCAGATGTCAAATGTGCTTGACAGAGACTGGAGCCAGTGCTAGATCTGCATTTATAGAAACTGTCCAGTTTTAAAAGTAATTGCAAATAAGAGGACAGCCCATTGGTTTATACAGTAAATATTTTTGAGTATCTCCTTGTGTGCTCTGTCCTTGGGAATCACTTCTGAACTGAAAGCATGCCTTGGTGCATGCACTCTGGTCTGATCCCTGAGTGCATCAGCTGCTACTTTTTCTTTCTCCTGGCTGGTTCACTAGTTTTCTTAAAAAGGTACGTAGCTTGGAATTTTCCTTAAGTTTATTATTGACTGTGGGACTGCAGATAAGATAATAAGTCTACAGAAAGGACAAAAACCAGGTTTGGGGGACAAAAACCAAAGACAAGCTTTAAGAAAGAGTCAAACAGACCTGGCTTGAATACTAGCTCTGCTGTGAGACCTTGGTCGGTAGAGTCAGTATTTCTGAGCCTTGGTTTCCTAACTTGTAAAATGAGATTCTGTGACCATCAGATGAGAAACATGACAAATCCATGATGCAACTGAGAGCTGACATCAGGTACACGTTCAATATTCCTTCTCCTCACGACACAAATGTTACATCTTTGGCACCGTAAACGTACCAGCCATTTAAGCTAGGCCGAGGAGCCTAGGTCTCACTCAGTTTTGGGATGCTTGTCCTGTAGGATAATCCTTGGCCTGAATTGACCGCTGCATGGTGGAAATACCAAGGCTTGGATCAGCCTCCCTGAACTCAAAGACTTTCTCCGATACTAAATCACTGTGCCTTGCTAAAGCTTAAGTTCCCTCATTGATAGAGGGGATCTATCGAAATATCTCTGCCTTAGATCGTAGAATTAAGTAGTTGATGTATGTAGGTTTTAGACCAACTGCTAGATAAAAATCGCTAACTTTATATAGTATAGTGTTAGTTGCTCAGTTATGTTTGACTCTTTGCGACACCATGGACTATAGCCCATGAGGCTCCTCTGTCCATGGAATTCTCCAGGCAAGAATACTGGAGTGGGTAGCAATTCCCTTCTCTAGGTTATCTTCCCTACACAGAGATCAAACTCAGGTCTCCTGCACTGCAGGCAGATTCTTTACCATCTGAGCCATCAGGAAGATTCCAGCTTTATATAACACTTGCTATGAATCTAAGGCATTCTAGTAAACATTAAAATATATATATATTAACTCAAAAATCCTCATGATCTTATAAAATCGGTACTGCTACTTTACCCATCTTATAAATGAAGCAACAGAGGCACAGAGAAGTTTAAATAACGTGGCCAAGATCTCCTAGCTAGTAAGTAATGATTTTGGAATCTGAGTGGAGACAGTATGGATCCATATTCCTTGAACTTGACCTGTATACTCAATCAGTCATTTCAGTTCAGTTCAGTTGCTCAGTCGTGTCCGACTCTTTGCAACCCCATGAATCGCAGCACGCCAGGCCTCCCTGTTCATCACCATCTCCCGGAGTTCACTCAGACTCATGTCCATCGAGTCCGTGATGCCATCCAGCCATCTCATCCTCGGTCGTCCCCTTCTCCTTCTGCCTCCAATCCCTCCCAGCATCAGAGTCTTTTCCATTGAGTCAATTCTTCGCATGAGGTAGCCAAAGTACTGGAGTTTCAGCTTTAGCATCATTCCTTCCAAAGAAATCCCAGGGTTGATCTCCTTCAGAATGAACTGATTGGATCTCCTTGCAGTCCAAGGGACTCTCAAGAGTCTTCTCCAACACCACAGTTCAAAAGCATCAATTCTTTGACGCTCAGCCTTCTTCACAGTCCAACTCTCACATCCATACATGACCACAGGAAAAACCATAGCCTTGACTAGACGGACCTTAGTCGGCAAAGTAATGTCTCTGCTTTTGAATATACTATCCAGGTTGGTCATAACTTTTCTTCCAAGGAGTAAGCGTCTTCTAATTTCATGGCTGCAGTCACCATCTGCAGTGATTTTGGAGCCCAAAAAATAAAGTCTGACACTGTTTCCACTGTTTCCCCGTCTATTTCCCATGAAGTGATGGGACCGGATGCCATGATCTTCGTTTTCTGAATGCTGAGCTTTAAGCCGACTTTTTCACTCTCCTCTTTCACTTTCATCAAGAGGCTTTTCAGTTCCTCTTCACTTTCTGCCATAAGGGTGGTGTCATCTGCATTTCTGAGGTGATTGATATTTCTCCCAGCAATCTTGATTCCAGCTTGTGTTTCTTCCTGTCCAGTGATTCTCACGATGTACTCTGCATATAAGTTAAACAAGCAGGGTGACAGTATACAGCCTTGATGTACTCCTTTTCCTATTTGGAACCAGTCTGTTGTTCCATGTCCAGTTCTAACTGTTGCTTCCTGACCTGCATACAGATTTCTCAAGAGGCAGGTTAGGTGGTCTGATATTCCCATCTCTTTCAGAATTTTCCACAGTTTCTTGTGATCCACACAGTCAAAGGCTTTGGCATAGTCAATAAAGCAGAAATAGATGTTTTTCTGGAACTCTTTTGCTTTTTCCATGATCCAGCGGATGTTGAACTCAGTAGGTGCTCAGTAAATGATAACTTAGCCGTCTCTGTTATTGTTGTTGTCAATACTGTTATTACTTACTATTAGGACAATAAAAAATGTGTATTCAGTGAATGAAAAAACATGTATTTAATGCTGAACATGGCAGGGCCATGAGAATACAAAAAAAGTATGCCACATTCTCAAAGAATGTATGGTTTACTTCAGCATAAAGAGTATATAGATAAGTTACTGTAAGGTAGCATTTACATTTTGGGCTGGGTAGTAGAGAATGTCAGTACAAAGAATTCAGTATTCTGCCATGGAACCACTGCCCCATGCCCAATGGCTTTGGAAGGAAAAGAAGGTTCTCTGGGTTGGGGTGTAATTCTTATTATGCCAGCTAGGAGAATGGAAATCTCTCGTGGTTGTAAGTGCTAGGACCCTAGATCAGGGGTTTCTACCCTTATACCCATTCCTGCTTCCTCTTTCTTCTAAAGAGAGTTTTGACTTCATGCATTCTTAATCCTGACTCTGAGGAACTTAAGGACTGAAAGACCTGATATAATCATTTCTTTTCTAATTTAGTTGATATTCAGAATCATAAATCATCATGACTACTAGTAGGAGGATAACATGTCTTGGAAAATTGTACTAGTGTCTCTAAGTTAGGATAAAAGCATTCTGTGACATTTTGCCATTTTAGAGTTAGTTTTGGTTTGTTTGGGTTTTTTTTTTAATATAATTAAAAAAAAAAAAATTTGGCCATGCCACACGTCATGTAACCTCTTAGTTCCCTGATCTGAGATCAAACCCACAATCCCTGCTTTGGAAATGCAGAGTCTTAACCACTGGACAGTCAGGGAAATTCCAATAGTTAGATTTTTTAAGTAAAAAGCAAAAAACAAATATCATATATATTTTTAAAAGCAATAATGTCTCTATTAGTCATTGCTTTTCTTTGGAGTTTTTTGGTAAGAGTTTTTGCAAGTTGCCTTTTGTTGTTTATATTCACTTTTCACTTTATTATCTAGAATAAAACAAGGAAATAGCTCAGTGAGCTTAAAAAGGACATGTGACAGGTCATAAGCCAGTGAACTTCTTGGTTCTATTCATGAGTCTTGAGACAATGCTAAAAAGTTCTGCTTCCCAGGAACACTTTTTGGGAGGCTGGAGGTTAAGTATCAGGGGATTAGTAAATCATCCTCACATTTATGTCCCATGGAAAGTATACGTAGCCAGATCTCTTCCAGCAGCATACGGGACATTCAAAGCAGGCTTTGTGTTCGGTGGCAAACCACAGTCTGTGAGACAGTAGTCAATAGATTTTTATATAAACATAAACTGCTTTCTTCAACGAGGTGATTAAAGGCCTGCCCGAGTACTATGTGTGTGTTCGGATTCTGTGCCCTTGTCAGGATTGTAGCTTTTGACTGGTGTTCTTGGTCCAAGTATTTTTTTCCAAGCCCAGTGCTATCGAGTGTCTTGCTAAGAGCTATGCCCAGAGGAGAAGAAACAAGAGCTGCCCACGTATTGCGGCTCCTGGTTTTGCCTCGGTGACGTCCCTCAGCTGTTTGGATCAGCTTTGAACTTGATGCTAATTCTCTTTTCTTCACTTCTTAGGAAAGACCAGAACCTATTGTCTCCAGTGAACTGCTGGTATTTGCTCCTGAACCAAGTGAGGCGCGAAAGCAAAGACCACGCCACCTTGAGTGACATCTATCTGAACAACGTGATTATGCGGTTCATGCAGATAAGTGAGGATTCCACCAGGATGTTTAAAAAGGTATCTTCCATCTGTCCCACCAGAGGGTGCTTCCCTATACCCACTGAGCCCATAACCAAGACTGGGAAGGGTCTGGTGCCTTTAATACTTAGTGGTATTCAATAGAGATTAGGTTCAAAAAATAAATAAGCAGACATATTTTGGGCTTCCCTGGTGGCTCAGACGGTAAAGAATCTGCCTGCAGTGCGGAAGACCTGGCTTTGGTCCCTGGGTTGGGAAGATCCCCTAGAGGAGGGCATGGCAACCCACTCCAGTATTCTTGCCTGGAGAAGTCCATGGACAGAGGAGCCTGGAGGGCTACAGTCCATGAGGTCACAAAGGGTCAGTCATGACTGAGCAACTAACACACACACCAGATATCTTAAAGACACAGAATAAAGAGTTGAGCAGGCACACTTGTAGAGTTGTAAAGCACTGAATCTGTGACCTGAATGATGTGAGCAGGATTTTGAAATGAGGTGTACTTGCAAATTGCACCTCTGTCCTTAGGAATAGAGTTCCTGAGGTTATTAAAAAACAGACCAGCGAGGAAAAGCCTTAAGAACTTTAGGCTCACACATGATCAGAGACTTGTGAAGAAGATAACCAGATGTGGCACTCTCTTGGGAAAATGTTATCACGGCTTTTCTCATTCCCACCAGACCAGCAGTGTAGGCTGTGAGAGACTGACAAGAAATAAAATCCCACGGGGCATGGAAATTCAGTCCCTTCATGCCAGAGAGGTTCCTCCTTCCCAAACCCACTTAAAGAAAAAAAGGAGCTGGGTTCTAAGACTTCTTATCATTGTTACCATCTGAGCCAACCCTCAGCCGGTTGTTGTTGTTGTTGTTTGGACATCTTTGTGGAGAGCAGTAACAAAATTGGACCATTTCCTATGTAGAGAAGGCAGCTACTTGCCCAGTGAAACTGGCTTTCAGTTCTTATGTTTATAGGACAGTGGTTCTCCCCCACATCCTAAGCATCTTACTTGGGGTGTTTGGTGTCTGTACTGATATCTATACCTCTATTCAGTAAGTCTTAGTTTCAGAAAGTGGGGGGAAAAGCACCTTGTAGATTAAAAGTATATTTATGTCTCAAAGGGGCAGCGATATGGCTCTGTGCAGGCCAGCTGGGAAACTTCTTAGTCATGTTTGATATCTCCACAGTAGATTTGATTCCCAACCTAGAACTGGAATTTAGCAAACTTGAAGTTGTCTTTTGCTCTGTTAAATGGAGGGAAGCATGTTTCAAACAAAGGAGAATTTTTTTTTTAATTTGGAAATAAGAGCATATTAAGAAAACAGAGAAATATCTTGTGTATCTTAATAGTTTAAACTGACCAAGGATAGTGAAGTAATTTTCTCAGATGTCAATCCTTTCTGCTAAGTCTTCATTTGGTTCAATGGGCTTTTTGGATCTTATCATCTATGAGTGGGAGATGGTGTCAGGTCTTGGAAAGGCTACTTCAATAAAGAAAAACTAGTCCTCGTGCTCAAGGAGGTTGTAGTTTATCCAAATTTGTATGATGCTATATATTGCTTCCAAGTCACGGGGATGCTGGCAACCTTTCAGTTCGGGCCTCCAGGACCAGCAACTCAGCTGAGTTCATTTATTCATCCATTCAACAAAGCAGCTTTAAATGCCAGGCTGGAAAACAGAGTTAAAAGACATTCCTGCCTGCACAGAATCACTTAAAAAAATTAACAGTCCCTATGATTAGGGAACATACAACCTGCTCTAGAAACCTGAGGGATGGAGATCTCTGTGTGTGTGTGTGTGTCTGTGTGTGTCTGTGTGTGTCTGTGTGTGTGCACGTGTGTGTGCACACACACACGTGCACACTCAATTGTATCCTACTATTTGCAACCCCCTACTATTTGCAATGGAATATAGCCAGCCAGGCTCCTCTGTCCTTGGAATTCTCCAGGCAAGAATACTGAAGTGGGTTGCCATTCCCTTCTCCAGGAGATCTTCCCAACGCAGGGGTCGAACCCACATCTCTTGTATCTCCAGGATTGCAGGAGGATTTACCACTCAGCCACCTGGGAATCCCTAACCTTCCTGAGGGGCCAGGAAATTCTTCATAGTGAAGGAAACACCTATAGAGAAACCGGTGGGAGAAGGAAATGGTCATCAAGCAGATGAGGACAATGAACTGTTCCAGGGAAAGCAGAAGCATGACATGTTCAGGAAGAGGAAAGAGTTTGGTATGAGTTTGGTGAGAGTTTGTATGGGAGTGAGTGATGGAGTGTGAAGCTAGAAAGGATGTGCATGCGTGCTAGGTTGCTTCTGTTGCATCCAACTCTCTGTGACTCTATGGACCATAGCCTGCCAGGCTCCTGTCCATAGATTCTCCAGGCAAGAATACTGAAGTGGGTTGCCCTGCCCTCCCCTAGGGAATCTTCCCGACCCAGGGATTAAGTCCAGGTCTCTTACATCTCTCATGTTGGCAAGCGTGTTCTTTACCACTAGCTCCACTTTGCATGTCTTGCTAAGCTATAAGAATTTGTGTTTTGTAAATCAAAGTCAAGGGCTTCTTAAAGTTGATGGAAACTTAGAGCTGAGAGTCAAATGGATTGGGGCTTGAATCCCAACTTTTGTGCTTTTGTGATCTTGGGAGATGATTCAAGAAAGTACACTCCTCTACCTCCAGGAGTGGGGAGGGTTGGGGACTGGCAGAAGGGGAAGGTGAACCAATGGGTACTCAGAGGTTGCGGTGGCCCTTTGTCACCAAGGAAGCCTTATGTTTGTTTTGCAGACATTATGTCTGAGCTGCCCTTGGGGAGGTGCTAAGTAATCTTGAGGGTAAGGCAGCTCCCACTGCTGGAGGGTAATTCCCAACAGAGATTCCAAGAGCGAGATCAGCTGTGGGTTTCATCAGCCACCAGCCAATATTCCCAGTAGCTGGGGAAATATAGCTCTTGAGAGGGCCTGAGGAATGTACGGTAAACACACACACACGATGCCTGCTTGTTTGCTGCCTAGAAGTCGTCTTCTTATCCAGGTTTTCTGGGACTCATCTCCTTAGAAGCTGCCTATTTATAGTAGACTCCTGGTTGCTTCAGCATTTAGTAGAGTGAACAGTGTTCTCACCTCTATTGCTGATCAGCTGGAAAGTTATCCATCATTACAATGACAGGTATCAAATTCTAGCTCCTCAAGCAAACCCAGCAGATGACATACCTCACCGTTCCATGTATATTGTTGCTGAAAAAATTAAGAACAAGAGAGGGAGAGACTGGAAAGCCTTGAAGAGCCAGATCAGCCCACTAGGACACATTTGTCATCTGCAAATATAGGAAGGTAGGAAGCCAAGACCCGTATCTGTCAAGTCCAGAGAACTTCATATCCCTTTAGGCTAAAAACCAAGACTAGTATTTTCTGCTTTTTTTAAATTGCCAAGCCATCTTCTTCTCCAGCTCTTCCATTACTGTGGTTCCAGAAGCATACTTTTTTGTCAGAATAGAAGGAAGTGATCAGAACCAGTCTGAAATTACCTTTAGAACTTCTGTGAAGTCCGTAGCATAATGCTTGTTCTTCTTTCAGGGGATTTTGTGACTTCCTCATTTTTCAAAAATAACCCCACATCTACATGATTCAGATCCAGATAAGTGCTAAGTGCTTGACAGATGCAATCTCTTACACAGCTGTATTATTGATCAGAATAACATACTGATTCATTTCTAAGACTCTAACATCAGATATTTGAGGTATAAATGTCGATTTTATCTCTCTTATGTCTATGTGGACCTGGAAGTGTTGGTAAACCTCTTAAATCTCAGTTTCTATGTCTGTAAAGTACATATAGTCACTTATTTCAGATACTTGTATGGAAAATTCATGACTTGTGCATGGAAAGCCACTTATCCCAGTGTCTGAATTTAATACTAATACAATCTAACTAATTTTTAGCGGTTATCTTTGTTATTATCTTTACTGTAAACAGTTATTCCCTACACCTACGATAATTATGTAATATGAGCTTACACCAGACATTATCCTAAATATGTCCTCATTTTAAAGAGACTATGTAACACAGCTGTGATGACCATGTCCAGATCATCACACATTATTCATGTATCACTTTTTATCAAGTTCCAAAACATATTTCTAAGCAGACTGAGAAATGCTCCAATATCCTTTCTTGTAGCCAAATTAAAATTTTGGTCCATGCATTTCAACAGTCAGTGGGAAGTTAGGGATAACCAAGTGAATAGCTGTGTTGGAGAGCACCTCTGTGCCTCTCAAGTTCCCGACTGCTATTTCATTTGGGCAGTCTTTTTTTTTTTTTTCCCATATTTGTTTATTTGGCTGTGTCAGATCTTGAATCTTAGTTGTAGCAAACAGAAACTTTTGTTGCAGCATCCAGACCCTAGAGCGGTTGGTGGCAGGGAGGGGTTAGTTGGTTGTGGTGCTGGGGATTGGTTGCCCTGAAGCCTGACCAGCCCTCACTTCTTCCCTGAAGGACAAGGGGTGGTGAGGTGCCTCCCTCCCTGTGCTCCAGCCCTGCCTCCTGGAGGGATGAGGTTCTGCTGCCTTCTTTCCATTACTCATGACTGAAGAGTAGTCAGCATCTGGGTTGGTGCTGCAGCCAGAAAATGTGCAGTTTGTATGCTACACATAAAAATGTAATTAATGTCAGCAATTCACCATAGTGATAGCAAAGACAACAGTTAACATGCAGTAATCACTTTATTTATGCACTTTATCACATGATCTTCTTTATCAACACCAAGAGTGTTTAACAGAAGTGTGTAGTTTAGAAGGGAGCACCATAAAATGGTAGCATTTGAGGACTTCCCTAGTGGCCCAGTGGGATTCCCTCATAGCTCAGTCAGTAAAGAACCTGCCTGCAGGGCAGGAGACCCAGGTTCGATCCCTGGGTGGGGAAGATCCCCTAGAGAAGGAAATGGCAACCCTTTCCAGGATTCTTGCCTGGAGAATCCCATGGACAGAGGAGCCTGGGGGGCTACAGTCCATGGGGTCTCAAGAGTTGGACACAACTCAGCAACTAAACCAGTGGTTAAGACTGTGTACTTCCAGTGCAGGGGGCCTGAGTTCAGTCCCTGGTTGGGGAACCAAGATCTCACATGCCATGTCGCCAAAGAACTTTAAAAAGTAGCATTCAAATATGTTAAATTATCTGTGAAATTGTTAGCCACTCAATCATGTCTGATTCTGTGATCTCATGGACAGTAGCCCATCAGGCTCCTCTGTCTAATGGGATTTCCCAAGCAAGAACACTGAAGTGGGTTGCCATTTCCTTCTCCAGGGGATCCTCCCAACCCAGGGATCAAACCCAGGTCTTCTGCATTGCAGGCATATTCTTTACTGTCTGAGCCATCAAGGAAGCCTATCATTTCCCCATGGATTGTTTTCAAGTTATTAATGTTTTTATCCTTATTTTGCATAGATATGTGTACTGGTATAATTTATTTTGTTTCTTCACTGATAATAATGACATAAAGTACCCTAGCTACCACTTTACTGAATTTTCACTCTGTGCCCAGAACTGTGCCTTGCATTTTCCACACATTAACTCATGCACCCTCACAGTTGCACAGAACACAGGGATTATAAGTCACATTTCAGGGATGAGGAAGCAAAAGGATCAGCTATAACTTGCAGAGCCTGGCTCTCTCATATGTTTTCTTGTCTTTGTCTGTGGGTCTTAGATAGTTCATAGTTACTGTAACTTTGTTGGTGTTTTTCAGTGGTCATTTGAGACGTTGTAGAATGCATAGGATAGAAACTTCTGAGAACTGGGACGCTGTAGTTCCTGGCCCTATTCATTTCTAATGAAAATCCTGAAGAAAGATAGTTCTGGATGAGGCAGCAAAATCTGTCAGTCATCCAAGTTATAGACAGAAATTCAAAGCAGCAAAGACTGGCTTCAAGCCACTGAGAATTACCTCACTTTGGCCTAAATGCCTTAGATTATCAGATTGAGACTCACAGGAATGAAATTAACCCGCTTTTTGTGGCTCAGAGGTTCAAGCGTCTGCCTGCAATGTGGGAGACCTGCGTTCGATCCCTGGGTTGGGAAGATCCCCTGGAGAAGGAAATGGCAACCCACTCCAGTATTCTTGCCTGGAGAATCCCATGGATGGAGAAGCCTGGTGGACTACAGTCCACGGGGTCACAAAGAGTCAGACATGACTGAGCGACTTCACTTTCACTTTGTATCACTGATTTTGTGGCATAATCTGAAAGGAAGGGGAGAGTACTAGTAAGATTTGGAAATTTCTAGTCATTTTAAAATTATGATCAAGCCAATCCTATTCTATTTAAATTTTCTTAGTAGAAAGAAAATCCTATTCTATTTAAACACCTTAGTAGAAAGATATTTCATGTGGGGAGGTGGGACCATTGTTTTCAATTAGACTTANTGATCAGAACCAGTCTGAAATTACCTTTAGAACTTCTGTGAAGTCCGTAGCATAATGCTTGTTCTTCTTTCAGGGGATTTTGTGACTTCCTCATTTTTCAAAAATAACCCCACATCTACATGATTCAGATCCAGATAAGTGCTAAGTGCTTGACAGATGCAATCTCTTACACAGCTGTATTATTGATCAGAATAACATACTGATTCATTTCTAAGACTCTAACATCAGATATTTGAGGTATAAATGTCGATTTTATCTCTCTTATGTCTATGTGGACCTGGAAGTGTTGGTAAACCTCTTAAATCTCAGTTTCTATGTCTGTAAAGTACATATAGTCACTTATTTCAGATACTTGTATGGAAAATTCATGACTTGTGCATGGAAAGCCACTTATCCCAGTGTCTGAATTTAATACTAATACAATCTAACTAATTTTTAGCGGTTATCTTTGTTATTATCTTTACTGTAAACAGTTATTCCCTACACCTACGATAATTATGTAATATGAGCTTACACCAGACATTATCCTAAATATGTCCTCATTTTAAAGAGACTATGTAACACAGCTGTGATGACCATGTCCAGATCATCACACATTATTCATGTATCACTTTTTATCAAGTTCCAAAACATATTTCTAAGCAGACTGAGAAATGCTCCAATATCCTTTCTTGTAGCCAAATTAAAATTTTGGTCCATGCATTTCAACAGTCAGTGGGAAGTTAGGGATAACCAAGTGAATAGCTGTGTTGGAGAGCACCTCTGTGCCTCTCAAGTTCCCGACTGCTATTTCATTTGGGCAGTCTTTTTTTTTTTTTTCCCATATTTGTTTATTTGGCTGTGTCAGATCTTGAATCTTAGTTGTAGCAAACAGAAACTTTTGTTGCAGCATCCAGACCCTAGAGCGGTTGGTGGCAGGGAGGGGTTAGTTGGTTGTGGTGCTGGGGATTGGTTGCCCTGAAGCCTGACCAGCCCTCACTTCTTCCCTGAAGGACAAGGGGTGGTGAGGTGCCTCCCTCCCTGTGCTCCAGCCCTGCCTCCTGGAGGGATGAGGTTCTGCTGCCTTCTTTCCATTACTCATGACTGAAGAGTAGTCAGCATCTGGGTTGGTGCTGCAGCCAGAAAATGTGCAGTTTGTATGCTACACATAAAAATGTAATTAATGTCAGCAATTCACCATAGTGATAGCAAAGACAACAGTTAACATGCAGTAATCACTTTATTTATGCACTTTATCACATGATCTTCTTTATCAACACCAAGAGTGTTTAACAGAAGTGTGTAGTTTAGAAGGGAGCACCATAAAATGGTAGCATTTGAGGACTTCCCTAGTGGCCCAGTGGGATTCCCTCATAGCTCAGTCAGTAAAGAACCTGCCTGCAGGGCAGGAGACCCAGGTTCGATCCCTGGGTGGGGAAGATCCCCTAGAGAAGGAAATGGCAACCCTTTCCAGGATTCTTGCCTGGAGAATCCCATGGACAGAGGAGCCTGGGGGGCTACAGTCCATGGGGTCTCAAGAGTTGGACACAACTCAGCAACTAAACCAGTGGTTAAGACTGTGTACTTCCAGTGCAGGGGGCCTGAGTTCAGTCCCTGGTTGGGGAACCAAGATCTCACATGCCATGTCGCCAAAGAACTTTAAAAAGTAGCATTCAAATATGTTAAATTATCTGTGAAATTGTTAGCCACTCAATCATGTCTGATTCTGTGATCTCATGGACAGTAGCCCATCAGGCTCCTCTGTCTAATGGGATTTCCCAAGCAAGAACACTGAAGTGGGTTGCCATTTCCTTCTCCAGGGGATCCTCCCAACCCAGGGATCAAACCCAGGTCTTCTGCATTGCAGGCATATTCTTTACTGTCTGAGCCATCAAGGAAGCCTATCATTTCCCCATGGATTGTTTTCAAGTTATTAATGTTTTTATCCTTATTTTGCATAGATATGTGTACTGGTATAATTTATTTTGTTTCTTCACTGATAATAATGACATAAAGTACCCTAGCTACCACTTTACTGAATTTTCACTCTGTGCCCAGAACTGTGCCTTGCATTTTCCACACATTAACTCATGCACCCTCACAGTTGCACAGAACACAGGGATTATAAGTCACATTTCAGGGATGAGGAAGCAAAAGGATCAGCTATAACTTGCAGAGCCTGGCTCTCTCATATGTTTTCTTGTCTTTGTCTGTGGGTCTTAGATAGTTCATAGTTACTGTAACTTTGTTGGTGTTTTTCAGTGGTCATTTGAGACGTTGTAGAATGCATAGGATAGAAACTTCTGAGAACTGGGACGCTGTAGTTCCTGGCCCTATTCATTTCTAATGAAAATCCTGAAGAAAGATAGTTCTGGATGAGGCAGCAAAATCTGTCAGTCATCCAAGTTATAGACAGAAATTCAAAGCAGCAAAGACTGGCTTCAAGCCACTGAGAATTACCTCACTTTGGCCTAAATGCCTTAGATTATCAGATTGAGACTCACAGGAATGAAATTAACCCGCTTTTTGTGGCTCAGAGGTTCAAGCGTCTGCCTGCAATGTGGGAGACCTGCGTTCGATCCCTGGGTTGGGAAGATCCCCTGGAGAAGGAAATGGCAACCCACTCCAGTATTCTTGCCTGGAGAATCCCATGGATGGAGAAGCCTGGTGGACTACAGTCCACGGGGTCACAAAGAGTCAGACATGACTGAGCGACTTCACTTTCACTTTGTATCACTGATTTTGTGGCATAATCTGAAAGGAAGGGGAGAGTACTAGTAAGATTTGGAAATTTCTAGTCATTTTAAAATTATGATCAAGCCAATCCTATTCTATTTAAATTTTCTTAGTAGAAAGAAAATCCTATTCTATTTAAACACCTTAGTAGAAAGATATTTCATGTGGGGAGGTGGGACCATTGTTTTCAATTAGACTTATTTAAAATAAGTTAATATTCACACAGATGCTTTAAGTTCATAAATGTTACTAATCTAGTACAGATCTCTAAGGCTTTAACCTTGGTTTGAAGAAAAAGTTCATAAGTTTAAAAAAATCAAACTGCAAATCTATATATAAATGAGTCTTAATTCTGTTTGAGTGTAAAAATATATACTCATTGTAGAAATTTAGAAAACACCAAAAGATATAAAACTAGAAATAAGAGCTACCCACATTAAAACTACCTACTGCTAATATTCCTGACTGTATCTTTTCTGTATTCATATGTATACTAGACATGTATACTAGACAAACATATGCATATTAACATGTATGTATTTTACAAAATTGAAATTTCATTGCAGGTAGCCTAGGAACCTGCCCTTTTCATGGAAAATATTGTTAGCATGTCCTATGTCTGAAAGAAAGCTTTTCTTTCAATGTAATTGTATTTATTTATCACACTGGGTCTTCATTGCTGCACACGGGCTTTCTCCAGTTGAGGCCAGTGGGGTTACTCTCTTGTTGCAGAGGAGGCAGACTCAGCAGTTGTGGGCACAGGCTTAGTTGCCCCACAGCATGTTGGCTCGTCTTGGGTGAGGGTTCAAACCCGTGTCCTCTGCATTGACAGCAGATTCTTAACCACTGAACCACCAGGGAAACCCTAACATAATCTTTTAAAACAGGATACTTGGTGGCTACATAATGTTTCACTGTCAGTACGGCCGCGTTCCTTTCCTGTTGTTGGACATTTAAATCTTTCGCACATCTGATATTTTTCTTATACTACTGAAGCAGAATTATTAGGTCAGAAAGTGGCATTAGAATTTCATACTTTGGATGAAAGTCTTACTTTTTGCCTTTCTAGAGTACAGATGGTCGTGGCTGTGATTTACTGAGGAGTGATCTAGCCTCTGCAAAATAAATTCACTATGTTATTAGCCGAGAACTACATGCTGTAGCAGCAGTGGTAAATAATATAACAAGAGGGACGTTTTCAAAGCATTTCAGTGCAGTGTAGCAGAAGAATTAAATGGTATTCTGGTGGCCTCAGGGGACAGCTTAATTATTGATGAGGCCTGGATAAATAAGTGAGTGTAGTGCAGGCTAAGGCTACCAGCTGGTTCTCTTGAGTTTTACCAGCTCTACAGTTAGCTCGTTTTTCTAGAAATAAATCAAAATCAAGCTATGGTTTCTTACAGTGATGCACTTTTCTGAAATATTTTAGAAACTTTTAAATTCGTATTTGTAAAGTGCTTCACAGGATAGCTGGCACTATAGTAAGTGCTTAATAAGTGGCAGTTGTTAGTGCTGCTGTTCCTGCGTTTATAGTGAAGCCTTTTATTACCTAGTGACAACAGGACATAGATGATTTTTCTAATATTTTTAATTGGAGTATAATCGCTTTACAATGTTGTTAATTTCTGCTATACAACAGCATGAATCAGCTGTCTGTGTACGTATCTCCCCTAAGACATAACGTGATAGACCTAGCCATAAATTTAGCAGGTGAGTTATTATATAAGAGCATTCACCATCAGTTTACAAGCTTTATTAAAGACTTTTTTTTTGTCCACACCACAGGGCATGCGGGAATTTAGTTCCCCGATCAGCCCCCTACAGAGGAAGCAGTCTTAACCACTAGATTGCCAGGGAAGTCCCCGTTAAAGACTTTTAAATAGAACATTAAGCAGATGTTATGTGTCTCTCTCCTTGGAAAGTGACATAATCTTATTAAAAACCCGAGGTCAGATAAATTGTACATTTTGTCACACAGCGTGATATAGTAGTTGAACCCATAATTACATTGAAAATAGTTTTCAAAAAGCACTTGAAACTTATTTATGGTTAAAAAAAAGAAATCTGGAAGTGTGTAGACCAAAATTATTTTAAATGGGTATCTCTAAGTTACTTTTATTTTCTTCTGTTGGCGTGCCCATAATTTCTGATTTTTGTACAATGAACATGTTGTGTAAGACCCAAAGAAAACAAACATTTATTGTAAACTAAAGCCTTAAAGAAACTTGGCCCCAAGTACACCAGTGTTTACCACAGAGGAATGGGGAGCAGTATCCAGTAACTAATTCAGACCTGATGCAATTTGTTAATGGAGAATTAGCCTATTCTCTAGATACGCATGAAAATTGTGCTTTGACTATACAGCGCTAGAATGCTTAAAATGAAAAGACATGAAATCAGGGACCAGCTGAGCAAGATGGCAGCATGCCCCAGGGCTGCAGCCTCCTTACCTTGCAAGATCTCTTTGCCATGACTAATGAAATGTATAAACAGGAAAGAGTGGCACAATCCTTTTACCTTCAAGCAGATCCCATTACTCTGCTCACTCTATTGACTCCCACCTAACTCTAAATAGAAGACTGTACCCCACTTTCCTTCCTTAACTGTATTTTTCTCTCTAGCACTTACCCCTTTTTGTCATGTTACGTATTTGCTTATTGTTTATTCACTTTCTGTCTCGCCTCAATTTAAATGTAAGTTTCTGAGAAGAAGGAACCTTGTATTTTTCACTGAAACAGTGACTGGTACATAGTAGTTACTCTGTAAATATTTATTGAATGAATGAATAATCAACACTTAACATCTGCATTAGAAGCCAGAGATGAGTGTCATCCACATAACAGAAATTCCAAGGCATTTCAGCAAGACCCCCAATTGACAGGGCTGTATTTGCGTAACACTATCACATGCTGTCCACTTCCTAAGACGGAGAAATTAGAGGAGAAATGAGTCATGGCAAGTTCGTGACATGATGGAATAGCTAAACCTCCAGCTTTCTGAGCTGAGGACTGAAAAGGGGTGTCAAAAGAACCAAAAAGTCCTAGAGAGATTAGAGAGGGTGTAGATTTAAAAAGCTGTCTCATAAAGTTCTTTTTGAACCCCTGTGCTTGCTCTGACTTGCACATGCTCGGGTCTGATCTTCAGCAGTATACCTACCAAAGACTTTGGGAACTGAACTAAGGGAGAGACCACTGCCTGGACTCCAGACTCGCCACTGGATAGTACATGTGCAGGTCAGATCCGAATAGTGCTACAAAGGTGTTAGAACACATATTGAAACCACTACCCTGAATTCAACTAGGTTGATTTCCTGATAAGACAGCAATATTAACATTCTACATGTGGTTTAAATAAGACTGAGTCTCATAACATAATATTCAAAATATCCAGAGTACAATCCAAATTACTCAGCATACAGAGAACCAGGAAAACCTCAACTGGCAGGGGAAAAGACAATCAATGGCCAATTCTGAATGACACAAATGGTGGAATTATCTCACAAAGACTTATAGAGCAACCATGATAAAAATGTTCTGAAAAGTGACAGCAAATACTACTGAGGTGAATAGAAAAGATAAAGTCTCAGCAGAAAAAAAAATATTAACAGAAATAACCAAACTGAAATTTTAGAATTGAAAAATACAGTTGTTCAGTCACTAGTCATTTCCAACTCTTTGCAAACCCATGGACTGCAACACGCCAGGCTTCCCTGTCCTTCACTGTCTCTCAGAGTTTGCTCAAACTCATCTCCATTGATCTGGCGATGCCATCCAACCATCTCATTCTCTGTCACCTCTTCTCGCCCAGCTCTCAATATTTCCCAGCATCGGGGTCTTTTCCAGTGAGTCGGCTCTTTGCATCAAGTGACCAGAGTATTGGAGCTTTAGCTTCAGTGTCAGTCCTTCCAGTGAATATTCAAGGTTGATTTCCTTTAGGATCGACTCATTTTGATCTCCTTGCTGTAATCAAAACTAAAAACTCACTACATGGGTTTCAATAGAAGAATAAGGATAACAGACAAAGAGATTAGTTTCTGTTACTCTTGAAGATAGGTTAGTAGAAACTATCTAATTTGAACAACAGAGAGAAAAAAAGATTGGGAGAAAAATAATCAGTGCCTCTGGGAGCTTTGGGACGACAACACCAAAAGGTCTGATAATTCATTTCAGCAGAGTCTCCAAAGAAGAGGAGAAAGAGAGTAAGTAGAAAAAATATTTCAAAAAATAATTGCAGGAAAGCTTCTCAGATTTAGCAAATGAGATAAACTTACCCATTCAAGAAGCCAGCAAAACCCAAGCTAACTAAATCTAAAGCTGCATACATCATAATCAAGAAAAAGCTAACCAAAAAAAAATTGAAAGCAACTGGAGAAAAATGACACATTACTGATGGAAGAACAATTGGATGACTGTGGGTTTCTCTACCTGCTAAATGCCAGTAGCACCTTATTGGTTGTGACAACCAAAAATACCTTCAGAGGTTACCACATGTCCCCTGGGGGAGAAATCAAGAACCATTAATCCAACTTGAGTTTTCCATTTTTCCAAACGTTGTTTAAAAGAAATTTTCTATTTTAGTTTTCTTTTCAATTACCTGATTTATAACTCTTGATTAAATTAGCAAATATGAGTAGGGTAAAGACTCCCAATCTCTTATCTCCCATCAAGAAACTTTTGAAAAAAGAATAAATATATGTATAATAGTAATATATATTATATATATGTACATATTCAGTGCCAGTTTATTTGTTGTTACTGTTTTTAGTCACTAAGTTATGTCCAGCTCTTTTGTGAGCCCATAGACTGTAGTCTGCCAGGCTCCTCTGTTCATGGGATTTCCCAGGCAAGAACACTGGAGTGGGTTGCCATTTCCTTCTCCAGGGGATCTTCCTAACTCAAGGGTCAAATCCGCATCTCCTCCATTGGCAGGTGAGTTCATTACCACTGAGCCACCAGGGAAGTCCACCAGTTTATTCAGGTTCAGTTATTCATAAAAGATCAGCACTGAAGAAAGTTCATTTTTAAAGAGCCTTCGACACTGAACCTGTTCTCCTCATCCAAGAAGGAGATTACATTCTTAACTGATGAGGCGGGGGTGGGAAAGAACTGATAAGGAGAGAATATTTCAAGGTGTCTGCAGTTGAGATCAACAAAGTCTGAAACAACCTGAGAACAGTATTTTGGTTGCTAGCTAAAGGTTTCTTACCATTTGAAGACAGTTTAATTTCACACAGTGGGATTCTAAAAGATTTCCAGCAGCTGCAAGAAATGCCATATTGGGAAATGTAGCACATACAGCAAATATTTGAGTTAAGGAATGTGATACCTTGAATGATAGCAACCCAGAATATGCAGTTACAAAGAGATATTGAATGTGGCTGACAGACTGATTTCAGTACCTTTTAAATCTCATAGAAAAAAAAAAAAAAAGCTTTTCTCATTATTAGAGAAGCAAATACATAGAAACAGGTAGAAATTTTACCAACAAAATACTTTGTCAGATCAACCTAGAAACAAAAAGTAAAACATTTGACACTGAATATGTGAACTATATAAATTGAATATTCAGTAATTGATAGTGAATAAATACAAGCATCACTGTCACTTTTGAAACTTTGGTAGTGTCCAGTGGAACACAGAACCATAATTGTCTAATGCATTGACTTGAATAAACATTCCCATTAAAATTTCATTTCTTGGGTTTCCCTGATAGCTCAGTTGATAAAGAATACACCTGTAATGCAAAAGTTGCCAGTTCAGTTCCCGGGTCAGGAAGATCCCCTGGAGAAGGGATAGGCTACCTACTCCTGTATTCTTGAGCTTCCCTTGTGGCTCAGCTGGTAAAGAATCCGCCTGCAATGTGGGAAACGTGGGTTCGATCCCTGGGTTGGGAAGATTCCCTAGAGAAGGGACAGGCTGCCCACTCCAGTATCCTGGCTAAAAAAAAAAAAAAGCTTTTCTCATTATTAGAGAAGCAAATACATAGAAACAGGTAGAAATTTTACCAACAAAATACTTTGTCAGATCAACCTAGAAACAAAAAGTAAAACATTTGACACTGAATATGTGAACTATATAAATTGAATATTCAGTAATTGATAGTGAATAAATACAAGCATCACTGTCACTTTTGAAACTTTGGTAGTGTCCAGTGGAACACAGAACCATAATTGTCTAATGCATTGACTTGAATAAACATTCCCATTAAAATTTCATTTCTTGGGTTTCCCTGATAGCTCAGTTGATAAAGAATACACCTGTAATGCAAAAGTTGCCAGTTCAGTTCCCGGGTCAGGAAGATCCCCTGGAGAAGGGATAGGCTACCTACTCCTGTATTCTTGAGCTTCCCTTGTGGCTCAGCTGGTAAAGAATCCGCCTGCAATGTGGGAAACGTGGGTTCGATCCCTGGGTTGGGAAGATTCCCTAGAGAAGGGACAGGCTGCCCACTCCAGTATCCTGGCCTAGAGAATCCCATGGACTCCAGTTGTCATTGTAGGCCACATCTTTTGGGCTTGAACCTAAAGCTTGTATCAGTTACACAGCTGGCTGGGATTAGGAATGTAGCCTGTAACGTGGCAAAGCGTACATAGTGGGGTACAACTATCTGAGCTCTAGAAACGGCTGGTGGGGGTGAAGGCTGCAGGCATGCAAGAATTTTGATTCCCAGTGTGAAGAGTTGGTATGTTGTTGTCATCTAAGCAGCTAGGGGGTTTACCCCACTTGCTCAGCAGTGAAGAATCTGCCTGCAATGCAGGAGCCGCAGGAGAGGCAGGTTTGATCCCTGAGTCAGGAAGATCCCCTGGAGGAGGGCATGGCAACCCATTCCAGTATTCTTGCCTGAAGAATCCTGTGGAATGAAAGAGCCTGGCAGGCTACAGTCCATCGGGTTGCAAAGAGGCAGACACAAATGAAGCAACTGAACACACACACACACACACACACATCTAAGCACCAAAGGAAACAAAGAGAGATTTTGCATCAGGGTATAACATCATCAGTTTTGTTTTTGGAGAGCAGTGTAAGGAGTAAATTGGAACGAGGAAAAAAAAAAAGTCTTGGGGAAACTGGTTAACGAGCTGCTGCATGAGTAATGTGGCTGATGGGTTTTGCTCTGTCATAAGTTATGGCCAGAGAGTATTTCCATACTTACAGTGATATTGTCTTCTAAAAGTTCTCATTCATGTGGATCCAGAATGAGTCAAATGGCTTTTTGTTGTTATTTTATGAAAGGTCTGATGGAAATTTAAAACCAGGACATTGTTATTCAGTCCATCGTAATCAGATTTTAAGGCTTCTACTCCTTTATCTGATGGCTCTTTAGCCTGTTGAGGGAGGGGGGAAATCTAACCATGATTCCAAGATTCTTAGGCTTACATTAACTATGCAAATGTGGGTTTGGACCAGCTCTACAAACAGCGTGATTGCAAGCAGTGCAGGTCACTGAGAGGTATATGTTGTCTCCTAATCCTCCCAAGATCTTAGCTTCCAGCCCTTGAAGTGTAAGAAAGTGTCCTTAATACGACTAGCTGCAAGACGGTGTGGTTCAGTCACTCAGGCGTGTCTGACTCTTTGCGACCCCATGGACGGCAGCACACCAGGCTTACCTGTCCTTCACCATCTCCCAGAGTTTGTTCAAACTCATGTCCATTGAGTCGGTGATGCCATCCAACCANAAGTGTCCTTAATACGACTAGCTGCAAGACGGTGTGGTTCAGTCACTCAGGCGTGTCTGACTCTTTGCGACCCCATGGACGGCAGCACACCAGGCTTACCTGTCCTTCACCATCTCCCAGAGTTTGTTCAAACTCATGTCCATTGAGTCGGTGATGCCATCCAACCATCTTGTCCTCTGTTGACCCCTTCTGCTGCCCTCAGTCTTTCCCGGCAGCAGGGTCTTTTCTGATGCTTTGGCTCCTCACATCAGGTGCCCAAGGTTTTGGAGCTTTAGCATTAGTACTTCCACTGAATATTCAGGGTTGACTTCCTTTAGGACTGACTTGTGTGACCTCCTTGCTGTCCAAGGGACTCTCAAGAGTCTTCTCCAGCACCACAGTTCAAAAAGCATCAATTCTTCGTACTCAGCCTTCTTTACGGTCCAATACTGACATCCACACATGACTACTGGAAAAACCGTAGCTTTAACTAGACGGACCTATTTCAACAAAATTGTGCTTCTCTTTCTTAATATGCTGTCTAGGTAGGTCATAGTTTTTCTTCCAAGGAGCAAACATCTTTTAATTTCATGGCTGCAGTCACTATCTGCAGTGATTTTGGAGCCCAAAATAAAGCCTGCCACTGTTCCCACTGGTTCCCCATCTATTTCCCATGAAGTGATGGGACTGCATGCCATGATCTTAGTTTTCTGAATGTTGAGTTTTAAACAAGCTTTTTCACTCTGCTCTTTCACTTTCATCAAGAGGCTTTTTAGTTCCTCTTCAGTTTCTGAAAAAGGGTGGTGTCATCTGCATATCTGAGGTTATTGATATTTCTCCCGGCAATCTTAATTCCAGCTTGTGCTTCATCCAGTCCAGCATTTCTCATGATGTACTCTCCATATAAATTAAATAAGCAAGGTGACAATATACAGCCTTGATGTACTCCTTTCCTGATTTGGAACCAGTCTGTTGCTTCATATCCCGTTCTAACTGTTGCTTATTGGCCTGCATACAGGTTTCTAGGCAGCAGGTCAGGTGGTCTGGTATTCCCATCTCTTGAAGAAGTTTCCACAATTTATTGTGATTCACACAGTTAAAGACTTTGGCATAGTCAATAAAGCTGAAGTAGATGTTTTTCTGGAACTCTCTTGCTTTTTCAATGATGCTGACGATTTGATCTCTGGTTCCTCTACCTTTTCTAAATCCAGCTTGAACATCTGAAAGTTCATGGTTCACAAACTGTTGAAGCCTGGCTTAGGGAATTTTAAGCATTACTTTGCTAGCATGTGAGATGAGTGCAGTTGTGTGGTAGTTTGAGCATTCTTTGGCATTGCCTTTCTTTGGCATTGGAGTCAAAACTGACCTTTTCCAATCATGTGGCCACTGCTAAGTTTCCAAATTTGCTGGCATATTGAGTCTAGCACTTTCACAGCATCATCTTTTAGGATTTGAAATAGCTCAACTGGAATTCCATCACCTCCACTAGCTTTGTTCTTAGTAATGCTTCCTAAAGCCCACTTGACGTTGCATTCCAGGATATCTGGCTCTAGGTGAGTGATCATACCATCGTGCTTATCTAGGTCATGAAGTTCTCTTTTGTATAGTTCTTCTGTGTATTCTTGCCACCTCTTCCTAATATCTTCTGCTTCTGTTAGGTCCATACCATTTCTGCCCTTTATTGACCCTATCTTTGCAGGAAAAGTTCCCTTGGTATCTCGGATTTTGTTGAAGAGATCTCTAGTCTTTCCCATTCTATTGTTTTCCTGTATTTCTCTGCATCATTAACTGAGGAAGCCTTTCTTATCTCTCCTTGCTATTCTTTGGTATTCTGCATTCAAATGGGTGTATCTTTCTTTTTCTTCTCTGCCTTTTGCTCCCTGATGTTCAAGCTGGTTTTAGAAAAGGCAGAGGAACCAGAGATCAAATTGCCAACATCCACTGGATCATGGAAAAAGCAAGAGAGTTGCAGAAAAACATCTATTTCTGCTTTATTGTTTATTGACTATGCCAAAGCCTTTGACTGTGTGGATCACAATAAACTGTGGAAAATTCTGAAAGATGGGAATACCAGACCACCTAACCTGCCTCTTGTGAAATCTGTATGCAGGTCAGGAAGCAACAGTTCAAACTGAACATGGAACAACAGACTGGTTCCAAATAGGAAAAGGAGTACGTCAAGGCTGTATATCGTCACCCTGCTTATTTAACTTATATGCAGAGTACGTCATGAGAAATGCTGGACTGGAAGAAACACAAGCTGGAATCAAGATTGCCGGGAGAAATATCAAGAACCTCAGATATGCAGATGACACCACCATTATGGCAGAAAGTGAAGAGGAGCTAAAAAGCCTCTTGATGAAAGTCAAAGAGGAAAGTGAAAAAGTTGACTTAAAGCTCAACATTCAGAAAACGAAGATCATGGCATCCGGTCCCATCACTTCATGGGAAATAGATGGGGAAACAGTGGAAACAGTATCAGACTTTATTTTTTGGGTTTCCAAAATCACTGCAGATGGTGACTGCAGCCATGAAATTAGAAGACGCTTACTCCTTGGAAGAAAAGTTATGACCAACCTAGATAGTATATTCAAAAGCGGAGACATTATTTTGCTGACTAAGATCCATCTAGTCAAGGCTATGGTTTTTCCAGTGGTCATGTATGGATGTGAAAGTTGGACTGTGAAGAAGGCTGAGCGCCAAAGAATTGATGCTTTTGAACTGTGGTGTTGGAGAAGACTCTTGAGAGTCCCTTGGACTGCAAGAAGATCCAATCAGTCCATCCTAAAGGAGATCATTCCTGGGTGTTCATTGGAGGGAGTGATGGTAAAGCTGAATCTCCAGTACTTTGTCCACCTCATGTGAAGAATTGATTCATTGGAAAAGACTCTGATGCTGGGAGGGATTGGGGTCAGGAGGAGAAGGGGACGACCGAGGATGAGATGGCTGGATGACATCACAGACTCGATGGACGTGAGTCTGAGTGAACTCCGAGAGATGGTAATGAACAGGGAGGCCTGGCGTGCTGTGATTGATGGGGTCGCAAAGAGTCGGACACAACTGAGCAACTGAACCGAACTGAACTGCCTTTTGCTTCTCTTCGTTTCTCAGCTATTTGTAAGGCATCCTCAGACAACTATTCTGCCATTTTGCATTTATTTTCCTTGCGGATTGTCTTGATCCCTGCCTCTCGTACAGTGTCACAAACCTCCATCCATAGTTCTTCAGGCACTCCATCTATCAGACCTAGTCCCTTAAATCTATTTCTCACTTCCACTATATAATCATAAGGAATTTGATTTAGGTCATACCCGAATGGTCTAGTGGTTTTCCCCACTTTCTTCAATTTAAGTCTGAATTTGGCAATAAGGAGTTCATGATCTGAGCCACAGTCAGCTCCTGGTCTTGTTTTTGCCGACTATATAGAGCTTCTCCATCTTTGGCTGCAAAGATTATAATCAGTCTGATTTCGGTGTTGACCGTCTGATGATGTCCATGTGTAGTCTTCTCTTGGGTTGTTGGAAGAGGGTGTTCACTATGACCAGTGCGTTCTCTTGGTAAAACTCTATTAGCCTTTGCCATGCTTCATTCTGTACTCCTAGGCCAAATTTGCCTGTTACTCCAGGTATTTCTTGACTTCCTACTTTTGTATTCCAGTCCCCTATAATGAAAGGACATCTTTTTTGGGTGTTCTAGAAGGTCTTGCAGATCTTCATAGAGCCGTTCAACTTCCACTTCTTCAGCATTACTGGTCAGGGCATAGACTTGGATAACTGTGATATTGAATGGTTTGCCTTGGAAACGAACAGAGATCATTCTGTCGTTTTTGAGATTGCACCCAAGTACTGCATTTTGGACTCTCTTGTTGACCATGATGGTTACTCCATTTCTTCTAAGGGATTCTTGCCCACAGTAGCAGATATAATGGTCATCTGAGTTAAATTCACCCATTCCAGTTCATTTTAGTTTGCTGATTCCTAAAATGTCGATGTTCACTCTTGCCATCTCCTGTTTGACCACTTCCAATTTGCCTTGATTCATGGACCTAACATTCCAGGTTCCTGTGCAATATTGCTCTTTCCAGCCTCAGACTTTACTTCCATCACCTGTCACATTCACAGTGGGGTACTGTTTTTCTTTGGCTCCATCTCTTCGTTCTTTCTGGAGTTATTTCTCCACTTATCCTCAGTTATTGGGCACCTGCTGGTCTGGAGAGTTCATCTTTCAGTGTCCTATCTTTTTGCCTTTTCATACTGTTCATGGGATTCTCAAAGGAAGAATACTGAAGTGGTTTGCCATTCCCTTCTCCATTGGACGACTTTTTGTCAGAACTCTCCACCATGACCCGGCCCTCTTGGGTGGCCCTACACAGCATGGCTCATAGTTTCACTGAGTTAGACAAGACTGTGGTCCATGTGTTCAGACTGATTAGTTTTCTGTGATTGTGGTTTTTAGTCTGTCTGCCCTCTGATGGAGAAGGATAAGAGGCTTATGGAATAATAAAACTGAACTATTACGTTTTTGTAAGGTTCAGCATATTGAAAAGTGGTCTGGAAATATATCCCTGATTTTTTTTAGTTAATTGTTACAGTCGCGACCAGAGTTCATGACACATTCTGATTTTAGTTAGGTTGACTTATTTACATCAGCTCTTGAGAGTTTGTGCTTGAATGATTCTTCATTAACTGACACTAAAGTACTGTTTCCAGTGTATCACCATTTTGAGTGGAGAAATATTTCTAGCATGAAACATTGTGCTTCTTGAAGAGTTAAAGTAATACAAGCTGAACATGAAAATAGTTATTTCGTTTACCTTATTCCCTGTAGGATTTAAAATTTCAGCCTTGGTTAATCTGTCCAAGTACTCTTTATACCTGGGCGGTTATGAGTGACACTGTGTACCTGACTTTGCACCTTTGCCTGCTCACAGGCAATGCCTCATTTGCCAGCAGTTACATCAGTAAATGCTCTAGGAGATACTCCAGATAGTTCCTTTAAGGTTAAGTTTTGTCTTGTTTCAAAATTAAGCTCTGGTTCCCCTATAACTGGGCTTCCCTGGTGGCTCAGATGGTAAAAAATCTGCCTGCAATGCAGAAAACCTGGATTCGATCCCTGAGCTGGGAAGATCCCCAGAGAAGGGAATGTTAACCCACTCCAGTATTCTTTCTTGGACAGTTCTATGGACAGAGGAGCCTGGTGGGTTACAGTCCATGGGATCACAAAGAGTCGGACACAACTGAGCAACTAACACTTTCCCCTGTATCTACTATTGCTTCTCCTAATTTTCCCACATTTTCTAGTGGCATGGAATTTTATCTTAAAGAATGTTTATTATTTTTCTTCTTGGAAATGAAGTAGATTGTGAGGCTGATTCCATGTAGTGCTATTTAATTGTCACTTTAACAAGTACAAAATGATGTCCCTTGACAGATAAAAAGGAAATGTGCAGAAATGCTATTAATATAATCCAGAAGCTTGCTTCAGGCCATTAAGCCCAACCCAACTTTTTCCATTAGGCATTTTGGAGGATGCTATTACTGCTGTCTTCAGAGTTTACAAGAACTAAGAGATCCTATTATTATAAGAACACATGAACATGAGCTTTTGGAAATTTAAAAGCACGCATACCGTGGAAGTATGGCCTGACCCTTTTAACCAGAGTTCACATCCAAAACTCAACCAAGCGTAAGACACTAAAATCATATGCAGCCCTCTTAAATATTTAATCTGGTTTTTCTCCTTCTCTCTCAGCCTCACTCTGACTCAGCATAAGGTTAGGGTTTCTTGACTGGTCATCACAGTAGATTTACTTTATAAAATAACTCCATGAGAGGCCAGAGGCCCTCTGAATTGGTCATCTAATACAACCATATGGATTACTTGATTGATTGCTCAATATACTTAATTAAAGTTGTTTTAATTATGCTCTTTCTTGTGCCCTTCTTTCTCTCCTTTCTGGGAGGTTCCAGGGAACAAGCCTGCAGTTCTCTAGGAATAGCGATCTGGCCAGGGTCCACCCAGGGTAGCACTTATCACAGAGCTCCATATAGGAAGCTTTGGGCCCATCTACCTCCTCCATGAGACTATGAACTCTGGAGGGCAGAAGCCATTACTTACTCAGCTCTGGATCCCATTCATTCATCGAAAGTTTATCAAGTACCTAGTGTGCCAGGCCGGGGAAGGCAATGGCACCCCACTCCAGTATTCTTGCCTGGAAAATCCAATGGACGGAGTAGCCTGGTGGGCTGCAGTCCATGGGGTCGCTAACAGTCGGACAGACTGAGCGACTTCACTTTCACTTTTCTCTTTCATGCATTGGAGAAGGAAATGGCAACCCACTCCAGTATTCTTGCCTGGAGAATCCCAGGGATGGGGGAGCCTGGTGGGCTGCCGTCTATGGGGTCACACAGGGTCGGACACGACTGAAGTGACTTAGCAGCAGCAGCAGTGTGCCAGGCACCAGAGCAGTTCCTAGGAATCCCTGCTTTCAAAAAAAACAAAACCTCTGTTTATGAAGAAAAATAGAAACATGATGAGTGTAATAATAATAGGTGGCATCAGTTTAATGCTTACTGAACGCAGGGTTTTGTGTCAAGTGTTTAATATGGACCATCGCAGGGACATCCCTGACAGTCCAGTGGCTGAGACTTTACCTTTCAGTTCAGGGGTACAGGTTCGATTCCTGGTTGGAGAGTTAAGATCCCACATGCTTCTTGGCCAAAAAACCAAAACATGGAAGTGATATTGTAGCAAATAAAGACTTTAAAAATAGTCCATATCAAAAAAACTTTAATAAAATAGTTCTGCACAAAGTTCATGAAATAAAATAAGAACCATCTGAATAAAACCCCGTGATGTAGAGACTATTGGCATCTCTGTTTTGCCATTGAGAAAACTCAAAAAATTAACAAGAGTAAATTAACAAGAGTTTGAAAACAGGCATTCAGTTTTATAGTTTAAACATTTAACCACTAAATCATACAGCATATCAGTTCAGTTCAGTCGCTCAGTCGTGTCTGACTCTTTGCGACCCCATAAATCGCAGCATGCCAGGCCTTCCACATGCTTCTTGGCCAAAAAACCAAAACATGGAAGTGATATTGTAGCAAATAAAGACTTTAAAAATAGTCCATATCAAAAAAACTTTAATAAAATAGTTCTGCACAAAGTTCATGAAATAAAATAAGAACCATCTGAATAAAACCCCGTGATGTAGAGACTATTGGCATCTCTGTTTTGCCATTGAGAAAACTCAAAAAATTAACAAGAGTAAATTAACAAGAGTTTGAAAACAGGCATTCAGTTTTATAGTTTAAACATTTAACCACTAAATCATACAGCATATCAGTTCAGTTCAGTCGCTCAGTCGTGTCTGACTCTTTGCGACCCCATAAATCGCAGCATGCCAGGCCTCCCTGTCCATCACCAACTCCCGGAGTTCATTTAAACTCACGTCCATCAAGTCGGTGCTGCCATCCAGCCATCTCATCCTCTGTCGTCCCCTTTTCCTCCTGCCCCCCAATCCCTCCCAGCATCAGAGTCTTTTCCATGAGTCAACTCTTCGCATGAGGTGGCCAAAGTATTGGAGTTTCAGCTTTAGCATCATTCCTTCCAAAGAACACCCAGGGCTGATCCCCTTCAGAATGGACTGGTTGGATCTCCTTGCAGTCCAAGGGACTCTCAAGAGTCTTCTCCAACACCACAGTTCAAAAGCATCAATTCTTCAGCGCTCAGCATTCTTCACAGTCCAACTCGCACATCCATACATGACCACTGGAAAAAACCATAGCCTTGACTAGACGGACCTTAGTCAGCAAAGTAATGTCTCTGCTTTTCAATATGCTGTCTAGGTTGGTCATAACTTTTCTTCCAAGGAGCAAGCGTCTTTTAATTTCATGGCTGCAATCACCATCTGCAGTGATTTTGGAGCCCAAAAAAATAAAGTCTGACACTGTTTCCACTGTTTCCCATCTATTGATGACAGTTATAAAGTCATAGAGAAGGGAGGGTCTAGTTTCCTTATTTGAAGGACATGGTAAAGTTACAGTAAAGTCTACACAGAGTAGTCACATGTAAGACTGTAGCAGGCCAGAGAAGGAAGGGGAGTTCAGGCCGGGGGGACAGCATGGGAAAAGCAGAGATGCGAAAGCAGGACCTGAGAATGAGCAGTTCATGAACAGGCTGAAGGATGTGGTTTGAGATTTGTGGAAGGAAAGGTAGACTGATTTGACAGAGGAAGTTATGAGTGATTTAAGAAATTGGAACTCCATCCTGAAGATATTATAACAAGCATTTGATGGGTTTTAATCAGAGGAAGGACATAGTTAGATCTTTATCTTAAAAAGAAATTCTAATGACATACAGAAAAACAGATCAGTCAGAATAGATGGGATTTGTGGCTTCTCTTTCAAAAGAGATGATACATGTCTTGGATAAACCCCAGATTCTGACATGAGTGACCCTGTTGTCCTGAAGCATTATAAATTCATTATAACCCTTTTAGAAAGTACTCTTCCAATATGAATCAAGGGTCTTAATTTCACGTCTGGGAATTCATATTAAAGAAACAACGTAAAATGCAAGAATGCCTTCAGAACAGCTTTCATGATAGTAGTTCAGAGTGCTTAAAATATATTGGTGAAGTTAAATGAATAAGTAAGTAATTGAATAGTGGAAAATAGTGGAAATAATGGAAACCATAATAGAAAAGTGGTTAACATACCTTCACTGGCTAGTTGTAAATCAAAAATAATGTTCAGAAAATTATATAAGCACATAGAAAAATATTTGATAACTGAAAAAAAGAGTAAAATAGATACTTATTACTATAGAATGATTACAACTGAGACCTATGTGTAGATAAACAAACTTGAAGGAAATACACTGATCAAATTATAATGGTGGTAAAAGTGAAAATCAGTCATGTCTTTGCGACCCCATGGACTGAAGCCCACCAGGCTTCTCTATCCATGGGATTCTCCAGGCAAGCATACTGGAGTGGGTTGCCATTCCCTTTTCCAGGGGATCTTCCCAGCTCAGGGATCAAACCCAGGTGTCCTGCATTACAGGCAGGTTCTTTACCATCTGAGCCATTTTATCCTTTGTTCTCTATTTTTCCAATGTTCTTCAATATACTTAATTTGTTTTTATAACAGAATAAGGTAGACACTTTGGGACTGTACCTTTTGGACAAGTTTGAGTGACAATAAATAGGAAACAGTTAAAAACTGACTTAGTATTCAAATCAGAGTTTAGACATTGTAGACATTTAATAAATGTCAACTGAATGGAAGCTCTAATCAGTTTTCCGTCCCCTTTGGTTAGAATCTTAGAATCCTATTGCAATGCCTCAGAAGTTTTACCATCATCTGAACTTACGTAGGCCCACAGAATGGGGGAAAAAACTCTGCTTTTCCAACTTCATACTTAACGTAGTTGGAGAGAACTCACCTTCCCTGTGCAAAGTAATCACTCAGTCTCAAATAAGATAGAAAACACTTTGTATCAAACATACATCATTTCATAAAGTTATTTTTTCCTCTTGTACAAAGAGAACATTGATTGCTTTCCTGAATATTCATATCTTTTTTCTTACCTAGCAGCTCTTAGTCAAGAGTCTGTTCTCTTGGTTTTCAAATTTTTAATGAAATAGAATGCAGAGGTGTACTTAACCTATTGAATTTTGATGGACTTTGATAATCCTGATATTTTCTAATTAAAGGACTTCAGTGCATTAGTTGAGTAGGTCAGCATCCTGTATGCCACAACAGATGTGTTTTGGTTTAAGATTTTTTGGAGTCCAGAGTCATATTAGAAGAAACGCTCCCTTTTCTCTGTTACTGTAATAAATTGAAGACATGTTTAAAGTTGAGGAAGGGGACAACATGAAGTGATCTTTTCATTGTTGTTGTGTCGTGAGAGAAGAGAATGGCAACCCACTCCAGTATTCTTGCTTGGATTATTCCATGGACAGAGGAGCCTGGCTGGCTACAGTCCATGAGCTCACAGAGTTGGACACAACTGATTGACTTTTGCTTTTTTATATGTCATAAGAACAGGGATCAAGCCCCCAGCACTCAGACTCAGTCTTGATATTGTCCAGCCAAGTGTCTGTGAACAAAAGGGTGTGCAAATGCATGTTTCACTCTTTAGTCACATGGTCTAGTGTTTCAGCACACAACCCGACTCTTTAACCATTTCTCCAAGCAAAAGAAGCGGTAGTAGGGAGGAAATGGTTAATTTCGAGGTTACTGCTTATATCATGGGGGGTTTAAATTGTCATTCAAAGCAAACAAGTAGGTGGAAACTTCGGTGATGTGTTGTGAGGGTAGCCAGGGGTTCTTCCTACCTGAAAATAATTCCCCACCAACTTTTCACAAAATTTAAAGTTCACACTGGAGCCTGGCCCTTTGAGGGCCTCTTTCATGAGTCGTATATATCTTATTGCATTGGCTTATCCATTTCTTAGTGGATGTTTGGTTAATTCATCTGATACCAGTAGTAATAGGATCCCCATGAAAATGGAACATAGGTAAGTTCAGTGAACACATATGGCAAGGGTAAGAAGGGTTCAGGGACTAGAGCACAGTGCTTGAGGACCTTCAGAATCAGGGGTCACTTGGATGGATCTAAAGGCCAAGCCAGGGGGTGGAGTGGGGGAGGGGGACATCAAATTCATTTCAGCCAGGATCTGCCAAGCACTTTCTATGTGGAAGTCAATGGAATAGGTATCCACAGAGACCAAAAGAAGGAAAAATACAACATGGCCTTTTCACTCAAGGGAGTTAACATTACAGTGTTTAGGAAAGAGTTAAATAATTAAACATTTATGGGATGTTTACTGTGTGATAGGTACCATTCTAAGTGCAGTGTCTGTGTCATCTGACTGATGCTGTGATCAAGCCTGTGACATAGGTACAAGGACTGCGTTCCTTTAATAGGTTTGGAAACTGAGGCACAGGGGAATTCAAAGCCTTTCAGATTTTGGTCCCAGCATTGACTCCAGAGTCCTTGCTTTTAAGCATTGTTCTATACTGCCTCCCAGATAAAAAAAAATTTTTTTTTTTAATTTCAGGGCCTCTGAGCAAAGGTAAACAAAGAAAAATACACAGTATACCGTATGTGTGTAATGCCAAATTTCTCCTACCTTGTGACCTGAAATCTTGTAAAATATGAGATATCCAAAGAATCTTTTTGCTATTCCAAATATACTTGACTTGGATACTTGGATACTTGACTTCTGATCCTAAACTTTCTTGGCGTGGGGTTAATTGGACCTAAGGGATTTTTTCTGTTATTGTTCTAAAGCCTTAGCCAAGAAATATTTTCTTGTCAGACTTGCTACCTGAAATGTAGGCAGTCAAGCAGAGTTACCTGGTGGCCTTTGATCCCATTAGAGAGTTCTGAATTGGTAGCTCAGATCCTTAAATGAAATATGATATTAAAATAACACCAAACAGAGATCATAGGAGATTGCAGAGTAACATATACAGTCAGAATAGCCAGATTTAGGGCAAATAGAGTGAGTTTCAGTCGGCTTCATTTGCTCAGTTTGTGCCTTTCCTTTCACTCTTCAGTGATTCTTAACCCACCTCTTCACATAGCAGGAGCACAGCAAAACACAAAACCTCTTAACTCCAGTGTAGGGATTTTTAAACTGTCAGAGTCTGATAAACAGCAGCATCCTTATCACTCCAGGAAAACCCGACACAAATGCTGCTACTGAATTGGAATTTCTCAAAGTGCAACCTCTGCTCTCATGTCGTCTTCCCCCAGTATTTTATGTTCACGAATGTTTGCTTCATCACGTTTGACCTTTCTTAAGGGAGGCCTAACCCAATGGCCTTGTGCTTGCAGATGGACTGTGCTTCATCTAAGTCCTGTTATTTTATTAAGGGTGGTCTGCAGGTCCTTGTTTTCTGCCTTCTTAGGAGTGACCAGCCTTCAGCAAAGGTAGTAACTACTTTAGCAGTTACACAGACAGTATTTCAATGTACAGATTCTTTTAGCAAGTGTCGATGGGAATCTTTCCGTGTGCTGAAGCAGAACCTGGCCTAGGGTCTCCTGAAATTCTATACCCTCATCACCTCACTTGCCTCACCTAGCTCTGGCCTTGAGCCCATGCCCTGCAGGACCCCAGGATCACAGAACTGCTAAAGATATGGCCTTTTATCATATCCAGCAGTCTGTTGGAGACACATCAATCAACCATGGATATTGTTGCTATTATCTCAAACCATAGATTAAACCATGCTACACATTTTTTTTTTCATTCTCTGTAGCTGACTAAAGGAGCTCACAACAAGAAAAGTAATTTGGATATATGATTTCCTTTAAAGTAGCTTACAGATTTTTCTGAAAAAAAAAAAAAATCAAAATACTTCTCTGTGAAACCCTCGGAATTAACCTAGGGAAAAATATCTTTAATGTTGTCATTGATCAACTGAGTGAAAGAGTAAAACTCTCTTTTTTGTCTCAATGAAAAGACAACAATAATAAATGCAGAAGCAAAACATATGTGGATCATAAGTGGCCTTACCAATTCACTACTTTAAAAGTTTTTTCTTAAAATTAAAATTGTCTCCAGTCAAAGGGAAAGACGGGTATCATATGCTATCACTTATATGCAGAACCTTTAAAAATGATATAAATGAACTTAATTATGAAACAGAAACCATCTCACAGGCATAGAAAACAAACGTCTGGTTACCAAAGGGGAAAGCGTTCAGGAGGGATAAATTAGAAGTTTGGGACTAGCAGACACAAACTGCTGCATATAAAATAAGCAGGGTCCTACTGGATAGCACAGGGAAGTATATTCAGTATCTTGTAATAAACTGTAATGGAAAAGAATGTATATTATATGTGTGTGTAACGGAATCACTTTGCTATATACCAGAAACTAACACAACATTGTTAATCAACTGTGCTTCAGTTAAAAAAATATTCGTAGTCAAATATTTATTTTGGAAAGGGAGAGTTAATTTCCTGTTTGGTTTCTGACTGAGCTTTTTAGGATTCACACTGCATAATTCCCTTGTGGTGATACTGAGATGGGAAACTAGGAGCTAGAAATCACCTTCTGACTTTTAAGTTCTGCCACTCAGCTTCTCAGCAAGCCCGGTGCTTCACCTTACTTTTCCCCTCCTTTCTTGATAAAGTCTGATTTGGATGGTGGAAGAGCCACTCACCCTGTCCACGTGTTTGCTTCTGTCCAACCTACAGTGATTTTGGGTTCACACATTGAGTATCTAGAAAGGGCCATTTAGTCGGAGATATTTATTATATCAGGGCCATGCTGGCCTTCCATTGTGTTACACACATTCTTCTATTTTCAGTCTGAGCTTCTTAAGATGTAAATCATCAAGAAACAAGTTTCTGTAATATTTTTTAATATTCTGAATTTCTTCTTATTACAGAGCAAAGAGATTGCATTCCAGCTTCATGAGGATTTGATGAAGGTTCTCAATGAGCTCTATACGGTGAGCACATAATCTTTCTTTAGGAAAAATCTTTGGTTTAGAATTCTGGTTTGTGGAAAAACTTCTCTTATGAGAACTCATTCCAAGTAGAACATCAATGAATGCTTGTCTGGTTGAAATGTGGAACCTACTGACAGATGTGTGTTACAATATTCTTTTTCTGCTGTCTGCCAATTTGAAGAGACTGTATTCAAGTAAATACATATATGCAGTTAGAACACTTAAAGAAATGGGACTATGATTGTCCCCAAAGGAATGTTTTTAAATGGTTGGATTATATGTGATCTGTTTGTTTATTCTACTCCAGAATATATGGAGGCAGGTAACCTCTTTTTCCTTCTTGGCAATCATTTGCTTTTCTGAATGTAAATTTTATTCAAGTTAATGCATATAAACAGAAGAAATTAAATGATTAAATATTTTTTAAAAAATCAATGATTAGTCATATGCCTACATAAATTTTGTTTTACACTTAGTGATCACATTATTAAATTCTTCTGAAGGAACTTGATGAGTTTTTATTTTATGAGAGAACAGCATATTGAGAATTGAGTAATATTAATTTGTTCTGGCTAAAGCTATTTGTGTTTTCATTATAAAAGATAATTTGAATTTTCCTTTATAGGCAAATTAAACCTGAGACTTATTGTTAAAATATGTTTCTTGATTTACTATTTTATTTGTTCCTAAAAAGCAAGTGTGTAAAATGCAGTTTTATGGTTTTAAATTGCATTTAATGCTCCATTGATACTTGCTAATTAAAAGAACCTGTAGTTTTAAAGTTTAAAAGGAGTGATATTTTTATAAAATTCACATTCCAGTTTTTCTGTCTGTGTGTATGATAAATTTGTTTTTTATGCAGCATATTTGCTACACCTGTGCTTTGAATTAAATTTACAATTTCTAATTGCTGCTTCTTTCTTTAGAAACTTTTAACTTCACATGCAAAAACCTCATGTTATAAAGTCGTACTTGTATAAAAAATACCCAATGAGTTTGAGTTTTTGATGATAAAAGCCATTTGTTAAATTTAGGATCACCAAAGGTATCAAGCATTTCTGGAAACGCTGGACATATAATTTAAAAGTCAAATGAGCATTGTACGTCTGAGGCTCACGAAGAAGAAATTCTCTGCCTTCCTGCATTGAACTGTTTTCAGATGAGGGCTTTGTGGCCCTTTTCTTGTGGTTTCCTTTGCTTGCTCATTGTTTTACCTAGAAATATAAGTCAGTTTCTAAAACTTTAAAAGATCTACTGGTTATCATGGCATCATAAACAAGAGCCCGTTGTTTATGGTCTGGAACTAGCAGTGCTAGTCAAAGCAACAGTGGCAAAGATAAGCTTGACTTTTGAATATCAGAAAAGTCAGTAGAGTGTCATGAAAATATTACTTCAGCGGGGATGTGTCTAGAGAAATTTCTCCTAGATTCAGCCTATCAAGTGCAATTAGACGTTTAGGAGACTATAGTTGAATTAAGTAAGTTGATATTTCCTCAAACCTCTGATCAGGATCAGTCTGAAAGCCTAAAGGAGCCAGGTTCTAGAAAAGGCCACAAGAGTTTCATTTAAATAACCCTGTCAGTCATTTGATCTTTGAATCAGTTGCGGAATCAAGGCACAGAGGAGACAGGCAGTGAGGTTTTCATTAGGTAGTCTGTAGATTACTGAGCTCTTGGAAGAATATTTTACTTTAACCAAACCAGAGAGCATGCACATTCGCGATCAGAGGTCATGTTCCTTTGGGAAAAACTTCTTATTACACACACACACACACTTTTTACTCTAAAAAATGATTGTTTTGTCTCTCTTGTAGTTTAGGTTCAGATAGATAAATTCTGCCTTGTTTAAATGAAATCTATCCATTATTCATATTCAGTTTACATTCAGAAAAGAAGAAAACGTGAGTATTTGAACAGAGGACCAGAGGTTAGGGAAATGTGGCTTAGGTTCTTTATTCAACCACTAACTGGTCACAAATAAATTACCCTCTGAGTTGCATCATGCATAGAATTTTTTTGTAATTTTATTGATAGATTGATTTTATAATTGGCTGTGCTGAGTCTTCACTGCTGTGGGCTTCTTTCTAGTTCCTAAGACTGATGTTAAAGCTGAAACTCCAGTATTTTGGCCACCTGACACGAAGAGCTGACTCATTTGAAAAGACCCTGATGTTGGGAAAGATTGAAGGCAGGAGGAGAAGGGGACGACAGAGGATGAGATGGTTGGATGGCATCACTGACCCGATGGACATGAGTTTGAGTCAACTCCGGGAGTTGGTGATGGACAGGGAGGCCTGGCGTGCTGCAGTTCATGGGGTTGCAAAGAGTTGAACACGACTGAGCGACTGAACTGACCTGAAGAGCAGAGGCTACTCTCCAGTTGCAGCGTGAAGACTTTGCATTGCAGTGACTTCCCTTGTGGCAGAGCATGGATTTCAGGGCCCTCAGGCTTCAGTAGTTGTGGCTCCTGGGCTCTAAAGCACAGGCTCAGTAGTTGTGACGCACAGGCTTAGTTGCTCCTCAATATGTGGGATCTTCCTGGACCAGGAATCAAACCTGTGCCTCCTGCACTGGCAGGCAGATTTCTTTACCACTGAGCCACCACATAGAATCTTGTACAACTGATGATGTAATAACGATTGTTTAAGTAATTTGTATGAAATATATAGCCTCAGGAAATTGAGAATACTAGTAATTGCCTCTCAAACAAATTCCCTCCTCCCTTTCTCTTAACCCTTGGTACTTCTTAGGAGTTGAAGGGGAACTCCTTTTTTGAGGTGCATTAGCTGCCTTAAACTAGTGGGCTGCTTTATATTACAACGCAGTCAGCCTTAGCAGTGGGTAGTAACCGTATGTGTGGGCTTCCCTGCCCAAAAGTAATTCTCACATAGGTCTGTTAATAATTCTATCAGAAACCTTTGTCTTAAATAAGATATGAATGCCCAAGACAAATAGAAAAAAACACCATGTGATCATTTTACATTTTAATTGAAATGGGTTTTATCAGATCCTTTGAAAACAGATTATATCCATCTGGCATGAAGACCTGGACCTCTGAGCAGGAAAGAGAAGATGGTGGCATCCAAGTGCTGTCTGGAAGGAGAGGAAAGGCTGTGAAGACATGAATCCTCTTTTCTATAATTTTGCCTCAACCTTGCCTTTATTTATAGAAATGGGGCCTCAAAATGGTTTTGAGCCAGCCAAGTAGTTAGAATTATTTGGACCTTTAACAGGTACTCTATCATGCCAGGGAATAATGATATAAACAAGATAGACATTTATTATCTCTGTCACAGAGAAGAATTTCAGAGATTGGCAGCCCAGGACTGGTATGTAGGTTACATATAGCAATAGAAGAATCAGGCTCCTCCTAATACACTGTTCAGAGAAACCTACCTGTATCTTTGTCCTTATATTTCAAGGTAGTTGCTAAAGCTCCAGCTGTTACATCTGCATTTCTGAAATGGAGAAAGGAGACTCCAATAGAAAGGAGAAGAGAAACAAGGGCAGAAAGAAGGCCCTCTGTCTCTTAGAAAGACTTATTGAAGGTTCCATAGCACACTTTCACCTACATCTCATTGGCCAGAACTTTCAGTTTCCGTTTCGGTTCAGTCGTTCAGTTGTGTCTGACTCTGTGACCCCCTGGACTGCAGCACACCAGGCTTCCCTGTCCATTACCAACTGCCGGAATTGACTCAAACTCATGTCCATTGAGTCGGTGATGCCATCCAACCATCTCATCCTCTGTCGTCCTCTTCTCCTCCTGCTTTCAGTCTTTCCCAGCATCAGGGTCTTTTCAAATGAGTCAGCTCTTCGCATAAGGTGGCCAAAGTATTAGAGTTTTAGCTTCAGCATCAGTCCTTCCAATGAATATTCGGGACTGATTTCCTTTAGGATGGACTGGTTGGATCTCCTTGCAGTCCAAGGGACTCTCAAGAGTCTTCTCCAGCACCACACTTCAAAAGCATGAATTCTTCAGCACTCAGCTTTCTTTATAGTCCAACTCTCACATCCATATGTGCCTACTGGAAAAACCATAGCCTTGACTAGACAGACCTTTGTTGGCAAAGTAATGTCTCTGCTTTTTAATATGCTGTCTAGGCTGGTCATAACTTTCCATCCGCAGAGTAAGCGTCTTTTAATTTCATGGCTGCAGTCACCATCTGTTGTGATTTTGGAGCCCAAAAAAATAAACTCAGCCACTGTTTCCCCATCTATTTCCCATGAAGTGATTGGGCCAGATGCCATGATCTTAGTTTTCTGAATGTTGAGCTTTAAGCCAACCTTTTCACTCTTCTCTTTCACTTTCATCAAGAGGCTCTTTAGTTCTTCACTTTCTGCCATAAGGATGGCATCATCTGCGTATCTGAGGTTATTGATATTTCTCCCAGCAACCTTGATTCCAGCTTGTGCTTCATCCAGCCTGGCACTTTGCATGATGTACTCTGCATATAAGTTAAGTAAGCAAGGTGACAATATACAGCCTTAATGTACTCCTTTCCCGATCTGGAACCAGGCTGTTGTTCCATGTCCAGTTCTAACTGCTGCTTCTTGACCAGCATACAGATTTCTCAGGAGGCAGGTCAGGTGGTCTGGTATTCCCATCTCTTGAAGAATTTTCCACAGTTTGTTGTGATCCACAAAGTCCAAGGCTTTGGCGTAATCAATAAAGCAGAAGTAGATGTTTCTCTGAAACTCTTACTTTTTTGATGATCCAACAGATGCTGGCAATTTGATCTCTGGTTCCTCTACCTTTCCTAAATCCAAATTGAACATCTGGAAATTCACAGTTCACGTACTGTTGAAGCCTGACTTGGAGAATTTTGAGCATTATTTTGCTAGCGTGTGAGATGAGTGCAGTTGTGTGGTAGTTTGAGCATTCTTTGGCATTGCCTTTCTTTAGGATTGGAGTCAAAACTGACCTTTTCCAGTCCTGTGGCCACTGCTGAGTTTTCCAAATTTGCTGGCATATTGAGTCTAGCAGTTTCACAGCATCATCTTTTAGGATTTGAAATAGCTCACCTGGAATTCCATCACATTCACTAGCTTTGTTCATAGTGATGCTTTCTAAGGCCCACTTGACGTTGCATTCCAGGATGTCTGGCTCTAGTTGAGTGATCACACCATCGTGCTTATCTGGGTCATGAAGTTCTCTTTTGTATAGTTCTGTGTATTCTTGCCACCTCTTCTTAATATCTTTTGCTTCTGTTAGGTCCTTACCATTTCTGCCTTTTATTGAGCCCATCTTTGCATGAAAAGATCCCTTGGAATCTTGAATTTTTTTGAAGAAATCTGTACTCTTTCCCATTTTATTGTTTTCCTCTATCTCTTTGCACTGATCAGTGAGGAAACTTTAGAAACACAGTTTCACCAGGCTATAGGGAAGTCTCGGCATTATAGGCTGACTCGTTGGCAGCCAGTTAAAAGTTAGGGATTTTGTCAATTTGAGAGAGAATAGGAGATATTTTTAGGTAACTAGTCATGCCTTTCAAAGTAGCTAACATTTACTGTATGCTTATTTTATATGGTTAGTTGTTGTGCTATGCACACCACTTGCATTATTTTAGGTAATCCTCGTATCGTCTCTATGATGCAGTTACTGTCATTATCTCCTTTTCACAGATGAGGAAACTAAGGCTCAGAGAGGCTTGCCAGGTTGCACAATAAATAGTAGATTGGGAGCTCAAGTTCAGCTCTGGTGCCAGAGCCTCTGCAGGTGTGTCATTTTGTCTCTGTTGCCATAGTTTGGGGAAGCCGTTCTCTAACATCTCTAAATGTTAATGGCTGCCTAACAACACAAAAGCCTCTTGATAAAAGTGAAAGAGAAGAGTGAAAAAGTTGGCTTAAAGCTCAACATTCAAAAAACGAAGATCATGGCATCTGGTCCCATCACTTCATGGCAAATAGATGGGGCAACAGTGGAAACAGTGTCAGACTTTAATTTTGGGGGCTCCAAAATCACTGCAGATGGTGACTGCAGCCATGAAATTAAAAGACACTTGCTCCTTGGAAGGAAAGTTATGACCAACCCAGACAGCATATTCAAAAGCAGAGACATTACTTTGCCAACAAAGGTCTGTCTAGTCAAGGCTGTTTTTCCAGTGGTCATGTATGGATGTGAGAGTTGGACTGTGAAGAAGGCTGAGTGCCGAAGAATTGATGCTTTTGAACTGTGGTGTTGGAGAAGACTCTTGAGAGTCCCTTGGACTGCAAGGAGATCCAACCAGTCCATCCTAAAGGATATCAGTCCTGGGTGTTCATTGGAAGGAATGATGCTAAAGCGGAAGCTCCAGTACTTTGGCTACCTCATGCGAAGAGTTGACTCATTGGAAAAGACTCTGATGCTGGGAGGGATTGGGGGCAGGAGGAGAAGGGGACGACAGAGGATGAGATGGTTGGATGGCATCACTGACTCGATGGATGTGAGTTTGAGTGAACTCTGGGAGTTGGTGATGGACATGGAGGCCTGGTGTGCTGCAATTCATGGGGTTCCAAAGAGTCAGACATGACTGAGCGACTGAACTGAACTGAATAACACAAAACACTTAAGTCATTTATCACCTTTATATTTTTTAAAGTCAATGACACTAGTCATAAAGAACCTGCCTGCCAATGCAGGAGATGATCACGGGGTCTATAAGATTCCCCAGAGAAGGCCATGGCAACCTGCTCTTGTATTCTTACCTGGGGAATCCCCATGAACAGAGGAGCTTGGCAGGCTACAGTCCATAAAGTCACAAAGAGTCCGACGTGATTGAAGGTCTTAGCACAGCACAGGCATTAATGTTGCTTTAATAAAAACGTAAGTGAAAAATTGAACATGTGCCTCAATAACAACCTGTACTTCTTAGAAATGTTAATTTGTGATCAAACAGAAAGAAAAAAAACAAAAACAACAAATAAACTAAAAAATTAAAATAAAAAAAAAGGTCTAACAGATGGGACTCATTGAGCTAAAAAATGAATAAATCAGTATCCTCAGATTCCCTTTCTAATTCACCAGCTAACTACTTTTGAGCTTAACATGTGAAAGAGAACTCAAGTGGGGTTAAGAAAGCAAGGACAGTGCTCTGCTTTAAGGAAACAAAATGGACTGGACTGGCAGTGAACTTGTACTTGGATCTCAGCTCAGTTAACTGATCTGAACATCTGTATTAGTCTAGAAGAAACAGAACCAATAGGAGATTATATATATATTTATATGAGAGAGGAATTGATTATAAGGAATTGATTCATGCAGTGTGGAAGCAAGAAGTCCCAAAATCAGCAGGCAGCAAGCTCGAGAGCCAGGATATAGTTCCAGTTTAAGTCCAAAGGCCTGAGAACCAGGAGAGCTGATGGTGTAAGTTCCAGCCCAAGTTCAGATCGAAAGCAGGAGCAGATCATGTCTCACTTTGAAGACAGGCAGAGGGCAAATTCTCTCTTATTCAGTCTGTTCAGACCCTCACTGGATTGGATGTGGCTCACCCACACTATTAGGGAAGCTAGTTTATTTATTCCACCGTTTGTTAATGCCTCCTACCGAGCCAGCTGATTGTAGATATACTGAAGATAGGTTGTTGTTCAGTCACTAAGTTGTGCCCAACTCTGCAACCCCATGGACTGGAGCAGGCCAGGCTCCCCTGTCCTTCACTGTCTCCTGGAGTTTGCTCAAATTCATGTCCGTTGAGTCGGTGATGCTATCTAACCATCTCATCCCCTGGCCATATGGATGTAAATAAAAACAGACCATGTTTCTTCCTCGCAAGGCATTTATATTCTAGGAAGGAGAAGCAGAGAATAAACAAATGTATAGTATGGCATGTGTAACTGCTAGGAGAAAAAAATAAAGCTGCGTTAATACAGATGAAGCATCAAGAACAGTGTGTGACAAATGCCTAATGAAGGGTCATAGTGTCATCCTCAGCATCATTATCATCCTCCTCATCATTGGTGACAAGGGGATGGCAACAGCTTCTCGTCTGCCTCTGAGTAAAGGTGGAGAGCAATGGTAATGTTTAACAGTAGTTACAGATGGTATAGCTATGTATTTACACATGGACTTTCCTGGTGACTCAGTGGTAAAGAAACTGCCTGCTGATACAGGAGACATGGGTTTGATCCCTGGGTTGGGAAGATTCCCTGGAGAAGGAAATGGCAGCCCACTGGATATTCTTGCCTGGGAAATCCCATGGACCGAGGAGCCGGGCATGCTTCATGGGGATTACAAAAGAGTAGGACACAACTTAGTGACTAAACAACAACATATATACACACATACGTATAATCTTTCTTTATAAATAGTATGTATTTGTACGTAAAGGAAAAGGAAGGTAACTTCCTGTAAGAAAACCAAATCAATAGTAAATATGAACAGGACTATGACTGGGTTAATGGAGAAGTGAAGAGGCAAAAATAGAAAAATGGCGACACAAAAGCTTAAAAGGAATATTCAAAACAAAATTTGCCTGCAACAAATCACCAAAAATGGTGATTTGAAGTGTTATACGTATCCCCTCATACCAAAATCTCAAAAGGTTATCGTATATTTTATGAGAAAACCAATCATTTGTCCTGTGTTAATATTTATTTTGCCTAGGTTTTGCAGCATTATACTCGGTGTTTAAAAAAAAAACAAGGAACTTACCGTCTTCAGTAAACAAATTCTAACAGATGTCATGATAAATCCATAAGAAATTGTTCAATTCAGTTGCTCAGTCATGTCTGACTCTTTGTGACCCCATGAATCACAGAACGCCAGGCCTCCCTGTCCATCACGAACTCCCGGAGTTCACTCAAACTCATGTCCATCTAGTTGGTGATGCCATCCAGCCATCTCATCCTCTGTTACCTGGCTGACCCTGGGACGGCAGACTGGAGAGAAACTGAAGCAAAGCTAAGCTGCGCCCACATTCCTGACCCACAAAACGGTGAAATCCTAAACGCCTGCTATCTGAAACCACTAAGTGGCGTGATTTGCTGCACAGCAATTCATAATGAACACACCCACGTGTGAGCATTTAAAATTTTCAGATTTTCCGGAGCCATCCCAGAGAAAGGTGATGAGGGAGAGTCTCCTGTTTCATTTGTGAGAGGAACAGGGGACAGATGCTTAATCATCAAACAGTAAGCTTCCCCTGCAGAGAAAATGTACTGTAGCCAACTGCACACGCTGCTTTAATGCAGAAGCAAAGGGTCAGAGATACTGGACCCTGAAAATCGGTCACTAGTCCTGCCTTTCCTACGACTCCCTGGAAGTCAGGACCCACCCCCAGAAAAGTCCCCGGGTTCTACAAAGTCTCAAACATTGCTCCACTTGGTGCCCTCCTGGAAGGAGGAGCTGTTCTGGCCTCAAACGCTGATGTCCCCAAATCAACACAAGATGGGACAGCTGCAACGGGTTGTGAATCTGGAAGGGCACTTGGAAATTCTGGTTCTTTCCAAGTAGCCCAGGGGCTTATCACGTGGACTCCAAAACCAGTCATCTAGCTTGCTCTTGGCTCAGCCTCTCATGAGAAGCAAGGGCTAGAGGAAGTCCCAAGTTCTCCGTGCCTTGTCCCCACTTCTGTGACATGGACATAAAGATGGTGCACACCTCCCAGGGCTGGAGTGAGTCTTTAAAGAGAGAACTGATGGAGAAGGCTTAGCCCAGCGCCTGCGGAAGGGAGGTGAGTTGCCGAGTCAGTACGATGGCTGCTACTGGCGTCTGTCGCGTTTCTGTCATCCTATTTTACAGTCACTCAGGCACGAAACCCCAGTTGTGCCACTTGCTAATGGTGTGTCTTCGTGCAAGTTTTTTTTTTTTNTATTCAAAGGTTGATAAAGATTGCCTTGAATCTGTAGGGCATTTTGGATAGTATGGCTATTTTACCAATAATAATTCTTTCCATCCATGAGCATGAAATATCTTTCCATTTATTTTATCTTCAAATTCTTTCATCAGTAAAAAAAAATCATAGAACCAGAGAGTAAAATGATGGTTGGGGGGCAGATATATAAAGATGTTGGTTAGAGGTTACAAACTTTCAGTTATAAGATGAATAAGTTCTGGAAGTCTGATGTATATCATGATGATTGAAGTTAACAAGACTATCTTGTATACTTAAAGTTCATTGAGAGTAGATCTTAAGTGTTCTTACCATACACACAAAAAAGCTAACTCTGTGAGGTGATGAATATTTTAATAAGTTTGATTGTGGTAATCACTTCACAGTGTGTATATATATTAAGTCTTGTTTTACACCTTTAAAAAATTACATGCACAACCTGAATTTTAAGAAAAGTTCTTGGTCACATCTATAAATGCAAAGACCCTTTCTCAAATAAGCTAAACAGGGATTGGAACCTGATATCTTTCAGGTCACCAGTTGGCCCATTACATTAATCAGGAGTTGTCTTGTTCTATTGAAAATAATGGATTAAGGATTGAAATATTTGAATTTCATTCAAAGTATATAAAACGTGAATATATTTTCATCAAAAGTATAAATTTAAGTAAGTGTCAATAAACATTTTAAAAAAAACAGAAAAAGCTTACTCTCCATTTTTTCTCCTTTATGTTTTTTTAAATTTTTAATCTGCATTTAACATTTTCTCTGCCTTGCATTTTTAAAAAAGCATTTCACTATGGTGTGCTTATGTGATTTATTTGTAGCTTTGAGCTGTCTAGTCTTTTTTAATTTCTTGAATCTCATGGTTGATATTTTTCTTCAGCTTTAGAAATTTTCAGCCAGTTACTCACTTCAGATATCCTGCAATTTTAACTTCTTTTGGGAATGAAATTTTAACTATGTTTAGTCTATTATACTGGGTAGCACGTGTTTGTATGGTCTTTTCTATTCCCTCGTTCTTGTTTTCTTTGTGTTTATTTTGGAAAACTTCTAATAATGACCTTTGAATTTTCTGATTTGATCTTACAAAATTCTGTCCATTGAGTTCTTCATTTCAGCCATTGTATGTTTCAGTTCTAGATGTTCCATTAGATTATTTTATATGTTTTCCTTTTGACATTTTTTAATGTATTTTTTTCTATAATGTCTTGTTTTTCTTTTTTAATGTTTTAGTTTTAATAGTTTTAATGGTTAAAAGCTTTTATAATATTTACATGATCTGACAAATTGGCGTTATGCTTCCTGTTTTGATTTTGTATTTCTCTTTGGAATTGGTCATGTTTTCCTCCCTTTTTGTATGGGGTTTACTTTGATAGAATTATTATATGCCTTGCATTTTGTATGATAGGACTATGATGTTTGCTGTATGGTATTTTTCATGAGGGAAAGATTCCACTTTGCTTTTTTAATCAGTTGGAGTGATTACCTAATTCCTACAAACAATTTTGTGGTAGCTGAGCTGAGTTACAATTTAGTAAAGAGACATTTTAGCATTAATTCTTTAGATAAAGATCTACCAAATTTTCATTTGAGAACACAGCAGTATTTGTCTTCTCACACCTAAGAGATTTGTGTGTGTGTGTGTGTTGAAGGGGTGATGGGGAGGTGTTCAGATCTGTCCTTTCAATGCTTTGGCATTTCACTCATTTTTTTTTTTTTAATTTAACATTTTTAAATTGAAGTATGGTTGCTTTGGGCTTCCGTGANCTACCAAATTTTCATTTGAGAACACAGCAGAATTTGTCTTCTCACACCTAAGAGATTTGTGTGTGTGTGTGTGTGTTGAAGGGGTGATGGGGAGGTGTTCAGATCTGTCCTTTCAATGCTTTGGCATTTCACTCTTTTTTTTTTTTTTAAAATTTAACATTTTTAAATTGAAGTATGGTTGCTTTGGACTTCCGTGATGGCACAGCCGGTAAAGAATCTGCCTGGAATGCAGGAGACATAGGTTCAATCCCTGGGTCTGGAAGATCCCCTAGAGGAGGAAATGGCAACCCACTCCAGTATTCTTGCCTGAAAAATCCCATGGGCAGAGAAGCCTATAGTCCAAAGGGTCACAAAGAGTTGGGCATGACAGAGCAACCAAACACACACACATATAGTTGCTTTACAGCATTGTATTAATTTCTCCTGTACAGCAAAGGGATTTAGATATATGTATTCTTTTTAGTATACTTTCCCATCCACCCTCACCCTAACCCTNTAATTTAACATTTTTAAATTGAAGTATGGTTGCTTTGGGCTTCCGTGATGGCACAGCCGGTAAAGAATCTGCCTGGAATGCAGGAGACGTAGGTTCAATCCTGGGTCTGGAAGATCCCCTAGAAGAGGAAATGGCAACCCACTCCAGTATTCTTGCCTGAAAAATCCCATGGACAGAGAAGCCTACAGTCCAAAGGGTCACAAAGAGTTAGGCATGAGTGAGCAATCAAACACACACACATACAGTTGCTTTACAGTGTTGTATTAATTTTCCTGTACAGCAAAGGGATTTAGATATATGTATTCTTTTTAGTATACTTTTCCATCCACCCTCACCCAACCCTGTGTTATACAGTAGGAAGTTTTGTTTATCCATTCTATATATAATAGGTATTTCATTCTTTAGTCTCATCCCATAGAGACTCAGATATGTTAAATGTCTTCAGAGGAAACCTGGTCTTGTGTTTGAGAGGAGTCTTCTTTCTCTCATTGAGCATCATCTCCTAAGCACTGTGCGGCTTTAGATTTCACTCTCACCATTTCCTACATGAAGTTTCAGGTCTCAGCATGTTTCCCATGGAAGAAATCTGGTTGTATTTTGGGGATTCTCTAGATTCCAATACTTTTTGCCAGTCTTTGTGACTATCAAAGGCTCTGCTAGTTTCCTTTTCCCCCAAGTGGCCCTTCTTTCAGTTCAAGACAAACCTTCAGTCCTTGTCCAGAATTGATGCCTTCTCCCAGAGAAGAATACTTTCAGCAATATCTCACTTAGGAAAGGCTGGGGAAAATTATAAACATAGCAAAGTTATACCAATATAAGGATATTGAGCATACCAAATAAGCTTGCTCAATTTAGATAAATAGATAAGAGAGAGGGTAAATAAACAATTATTTAATGAAATAGTAAAGATTTTCTGTGTCCTCATAAATTAGAGTTCTGAGCTAAAGCAAATAAACAATTTCAAATTTCATACATTTAGCCAAATGTTTATTGAACACCTCCTCTGAGCATGGCTCCATATAAGAGAGTAGGGTTGTAGAAGGCAAGACATTGGACTTGTTCTTATTGGGCTCATGATTAATTAAGGAAATCAGTCATATCATATTTTTACAAACAGAACAATGAACCCATGCAAAAGGTGCCAAGTTAATACACTAAAGAGAGCAGATAAATACATGACATTCAAGTATCCAAAGTACGTATAATGTATTTTATGCTATTTGAGGTAGGATTTGATAGTTAAACATTTCTTTGTCAGAAAAGCAAGGAAGTTGTAAAAAGACAAACGTTTACAGTGTGAAACAGCTGAATGTGTTCAGGAGCTCTAAACCACTTAATAGAATTTTTTGAAAGTTTGGTAGGTTATGAAGTTGGAGAGCTCAGCAGTTACTAGATCCTAATGGCTATACCCTACCCTATGGTTATTGGGATATACTTTTTAAAAACCCAGGACCAGTTGAAAATTTTACATCTAAAACTATAAAGGAAAATGAAGCCTGATAATGATAAGATGTTTGACCTGTCCTTACTGTTCTAAACGCGATCTATATAAAATACTTAGCATGTCCATATCATAGCCCTGCTTAAAACTTCAAAATAAATTCATCAGCTATGAGCCAAATTATCCTCTCCTACATTACTGTTTCTCTTTCTCCATTGGCTCTTTCCATCAAAACAAAAACTTTTTGGCATCTATTGTCTTAATACAGGCAAAGATGGTAAAGTGTCTGCCTGCAATGTGGGAGATTTGGGTTCAATCCCTGGGTTGGGAATATGCTGGAGAGGGAAATGGCAACTCACTCCAGTACTCTTGCCTGGAAAATTCCATGGACGGAGGATCCTGGTAGGATACAGCCATGAGATCGCAAAGAGTCGGAGACGACTGAGTGACTTCACTTGAGCCACGTAAACATACAAACAAATAAGTTACATGCCTCCTCCTACCTACAGAAATAGATGTTTTTCTGGAACTCTCTTGCTTTTTCCATGATCCAGCGGATGTTGGCAATTTGATCTCTGGTTCCTCTGCCTTTTCTAAAACCAGATTGAACATCTGGAAGTTCATAGTTCACGTATTGCTGAAGCCTGACTTGGAGGATTTGGCTCAGAGATTAAAGCATCTGCCTGCAATGTGGGAGACCTGGGTTCAATCCCTGGGTCGGGAAGATCCCCTGGAGAAGGAAATGGCAACCCACTCCAGTATTCTTACCTGGACAATCCCATGGACAGAGGAGACTGGTGGGCTACAGTCCACGGAGTTGCAGCGAGTCGGACACGACAGAGCAAATTCACTTTCACTTACTAGCATGTGAGATGAGTGCAATAGTGCGGTAGTTTGAGCATTCTTTGGCATTGCCTTTCTTTGGGATTGGAGTGAAAACTGACCTTTTCCAGTCCTATGGCCACTGCTGAGTTTTCCAAATTTGTTGGCATATCGAGTGCAGCACTTTCACAGCATCATCTTCCAGGATCTGGAATTCCGTCACCTCCACTAGCTTTGCTCGTAGTGATGCTTTCTAAGGCCCATTTGACTTCACATCCAGGATGTCTGGCTCTAGGTGAGTGATCATACCATCATGATTATCTTGGTCGTGAAGCTCTTTTTTGTACAATTCTTCTGTGTATTCTTGCCACCTCTTCTTAATATCTTCTGCTTCTGTTAGGTCCATACCATTTCTATCCTTTATTGACCCCATCTTTGCATATAATGTTCCCTTGGTATCTCTAATTTTCTTGAATTGATGCTCACTCTCCCCAGACATCAATGACATACATAGCCGATGACTCAAGAGCCATCCTCAGGTTCTATTAAATGAAGAGGAAAGAACTGAGAAAATGAAGATTCGTCCAACTCTTACTATAAACACATGCAGGATCCCATTCATTTCTCACAGCAGCCCAGTGAGGCAGATATTTGGGATCCCAAGGTTACTAATGGGAACCGGGGCTCCCAATAATTAGCTCAGGTTCACATAGTAAATGAATGCTCCAAAATCTCAGCCCAGTTCTGTCCCCAAGGTCCATTAATTTCCCACTGGACAGCTGCTTTAGGGAAGGATGTGCAGGACAGGTGGAGAAAGAAAGGGTGGAACCTGATCTCATAGGTAAAACTCAGAGCTGAAACTCTTACACTGTACACTCTGATTGCCACTTATAAAAACTTGATTTGTGTGTGTGCTCAGCTGTGTCTGACTCTTTGAGGCCCTGTGGACTGTAGCCCACCAGGCTCCTCTGTCCATGGGATTTTCCAGGCAAGAATACTGGAGTGGAGATCTCCTTCTCCAGAGATCTTCCCGACCCAGGGATTGAAGGCTTGTCTCTCACGTCTACTGCATTGGTAGGTGAGTTCTTTATCACTGAGCCACTTGGGAAACCCTTAAAAACTTGATAAGTGTTAGTGTCTGACTCTTTGAGACTCTATGGACTGTGACCTGCCAGGCTCCTCTGTCCATGGAATCCTCCAGGCAAGAATACTGAAATGGGTCGCCATACCCTCTCCCAGGCAATCTTTCCAACCCAAGGATTGAACGTGGGTTTCCTGCATTGCAGACAGATTCTTTACCATCTGAACCACCAGTAGCTCTTTCCAAATCGTTGATGCCAGTTACAGAAGTGGCAAACCCAAACTGCTTTGCACCGTCAGCTTTAATATTATCATGTGTTCATTTGGGGGGTGGGTGCCTTTTTACAGCATAGCTCTTCCTATAGCTTCAGCGTTGTATGCGTCAACACTACCTGTTTAGCTGTGTGCTCACACACAGTGATTGGTACAAAGTATCCATTACTGGATAGTCCACACACCTTTGTTTTCTTCTTTGGAGCCCTAACTCTCATTTGCCTGACAAATATAGAGATTAGAAGGTGTCCCAGTACAAACACAAGTATGCTGAACCTCTTGTACTGGAGTTATTTGGAAAACAAGGTCCCTGAATGCACACAGATATCCTTGCTGGCTTTTACACATCTTTGTTGTTCAGGCGCTCAGTCATGTCTCATTGTTGGGACCCATGGACTGCAGCATGCCAGGCTTCCCTGTCCATCACCAGCTCCCGGGGTTTGCTCAGATTCCTCTCCATTGAGTCGGTGATGATGTCTAACCATCTTATCCTCTGGCCCCCTTCTCCTCCTGCCCTTCAATCTTTCCTAGCATCAGGGTCTTTTCCAATGAGTCGGCTCTTTGCATCAGGTCTTTGAACCACCTTAAAATGTTAAAATAAGAAACTAATTATTTTTTAGAGGAGATTCGAAGGAAGACAGTGTTTATTATTTCAAGCCCTTCCTTGAAAGCTCCTCCTAAAGAACTGCTGGCTCCCTGAGCTGCCCATGAACCAGGAGTTAATGCATTCTTCTAGAGTGAAGAAATGTGCCCCAGGCAAGGTTGAAAAGTCATTTCAAAAGAGATTCTTGGGAAGATTTTTCTCTGTGCCTCAAAGAGGGTTTTTTGGGGGCTAAGTATTTATTTTAGCTCAAGGGCATTTAAAGTATTTGAAATATATATTTCTGTAGTGAAAATGAAAATTCATTCCTTTGAGAGGGACTACAAAGAGGTCTGGGTCTCAGCACAAAACACAGAACAAAGAAAAATACGGTGTAAAGGACATGTACGAGGTTCCCCCAAATGAGAATCTCTCTGGAATACCACAGTCTCCGTGATGCCACCTGGAAAACTTTTTTTTAGAAGCAGTCTATTTCTAGATCTTGGGCTGACAAAGTGTTTCCATATATCTTTCCCCTGGCTTTATTACTAGACACTTAGATGGAAAGAAAGAGAGGTGTTGGGATCACATGACTCCCTGCCAACTTCCGAATTCTAATCTTGGCCTTGACACAGACAGGCTTTAGAGACCAGGTTCAGTAGTTGAACTTGTATTCATTTTCCTGCCAACTCAGTTGCACTTAGTAAAGCCTCCATTGGAAGACTCTCTGAGGATACCTGTCATTTTTTATTTTAAAAAAATGTTAATGAAATATTGTTGATTTATGTGTTAGTTCCAGGTATACAACAGAGAGATTCAGATATATATATATATATATATATTTATATACTTCTTTTTTTACAGTCTTCCATTATAGATTATTACAAGATACTGAATATAGTACCCTGTGCTATAAAGTGTGATTCCTGTTGGTTATCTGTTTTATATATAGTAATGTATATATGTTCACTGAAACTCCTAATTTATCCCTGCCCCCCCCCCCGGACATCTGTTTGATAAGAACTTTCTATGTAAATATATTTTAGGATACCCTGCTAATTACTGAGGTGAAATGCTAGCTACTTCTGCTTGGAATTATTTTCTTTCTGAGATTTGAGATTAGTTATGGTTGGTTGTTATGAACTACAAATAAAACTGTCTTTTTTAAAAAGTTAGCAGTATCAACCAGAAACAGTTATTCAGCTTAGAAATGGAAAAGAAAGTGTTAGAAAGTATAGTTTAGTAAAAACAAAACATTCTTAAAGAATGTTTCTTATCAAGAATCTTTGTCAAAGAGTACTTTATCTCAACTATTACATTCTGAAATATAGTAGTATGACTTTTAAATGATTAGAATGCTTTCATAACAGACATCTTAATCAGAATGTTTATTTTTTTGGGTAATTAAGAAACTTAGCTTTGTTTATCATTTTTCATCAAAACAAAATATATAATACTTGCATGTAGAGTAAATCATAGGTATTTTCCTTCGATTTATTGCCTCAAAATGGACTAGAAATATTGACCAGTAGAAATGTAAAAGCCATGTGAAGGAACGAAGATCTAAATCTGTTGAACTAAGTGAACCATTTCAGTGTATCTTAACTCACGTGATTACCTGATAGAATTTTAGCACTGAATGGACCTTTAGAAATAATCAAATTAACCCCATTTAATGGGAGAACGTCACAGAAAGTCAAATTAAGTAATTTGAGTCCCAGGTTGGAACTATAACCCAGGTTTTATTCTAATTCAGATTAGCAACTAGGTCCTACTATGTATGTGCTGCTGTGGTGGGATCTTTACCAGTCCAAGAGGCTTGAAGTCTGGCAAATTTAAGCTACGCAGTGACTAAATAGTACAGCTAACCTTTGTCAGGTAATATTTTGAGCACTTTATATAATCAGCCTCTTAAATCCTATGGAGTAGTGAGGCACAGAAAGGTTAAGTATACTTTGCCCAAGGTCACACAGCTAAGATGTCTCAGACCAAGCTGAGTCAGAAGGCTCAGCTCCCACACTGTACTCCCGTTTTAATGGTGATCGTAATTTAAGGCAGACCATTACATACCAACAGAAAGGTTCAGGCAGAGGTCTTTGGAGATCCAAAGAGAAAGGTCTACACCAAGGATTAAGAAAAATTCAGAGAGGAGAGGGTCTGGAAATGGACAGGATTCTAGTAGGAGGAGAGATGGAGAAAAGTTGGGGAAGGCTTTTAAGGCAAAAGGAGTGACGTGAAGCAACGCGTACAGTTAGGACAAACACGCGGCATATGCGTAGACTTTCCTTCTGGAGCCATGTGTAGCGAGGAAGGGAAAACTTCAGAAGTTGGAAGATGTCAGGAGAGTACCAAATGCGTTTATAAAGAGCGTAGTAGTAGCAGTGAAGTCGCTCAGTCGTGTCTGACTCTCGCGATCCTGTGGACTGTAGCCCGCCAGGCTCCTCTGTCCATGGGATTCTCCAGACAAGAAGACTGGAGTGGGTTGCATTTCCTTCTCCAGGAGATCTTCCTGACCCAAGGATCAAAACCAGGTCTCCTGCATTGCAGGCAGAGTCTTTATCCAGGGAGCTACGAGGGAAGCCCTATAAAGAACATAGGCACCAATAAAATGGTTAGACATCTGTTCAAAAAGCTTTCTTACATAGATTAACAAAGGTCTCTCACCTTTCTTCTATTTTTCTCTCTCCTTTTTAATAAATGGAGTGAGAAGTATTAGATTTGAGAAACAGGTTTATGTGTCAGATTCTAAACCACTTTTCATTAAAAGAAAAGGGCTCTAAATCATTCTTTCCATTTTAGTTGATGCCACAGTTCCAAGGATTTCAAGGTTTTTATGATTTTAAAATTCCAAGTGTCTTGTTTCCTCAACGTAATTATTTCATATACTCAAGTTTATGACTTAAATGTCTAGTACACACGTATAATGTTGAAGACATGTGAAGCATTTCCCTGAAAAGAATTAATTATTTAAAATTGCAGGCAACTTTGAAATTCTAGGAAATGTGTTAGTCTTTCATTATACATGTACTTTCCCCCTCAATGTTGCCAACTGTTCGAAATCCTTCCTTTGTCCTGCTGCCGCTGTGCTCACTATGGCCCTAGTTAATATGTATTCCTTCAGTAGCTTAAACTTGTATTTCAGGGCCTCTGAAGACTTCATATGAAAACTCTTTATGAAACAAGGACTTTCTGAATGACCTTCTCTATCACTGACTTTCTCTGTTGACTTGTTGGGCAAGGATTAAGTCTCTTTGCAGCTCAGTTTCTTTGATCCATAGAACAAAGACCATCCTTCTGCTCTCAGCCTTCAGGTGTGGGAGGGTAAACCGGTGAGCACTGATGCTAAGCACTGGCTGAGCCTGTTGTGGGCTTCAAAGATATGATAGAAGGGGGGTATTTTTAATAATTTCTGTAGCAGCCGTTTAACACTCACTGTGTCAGTGTCAGCTGCAAGTGTTTGGCGTGTGTTAATTCATTTTATCTCCACAACAATCTTAGAGGCATGATTCTTATTCCCAATAACCAGTGAGAGAACTATGGAACATGATACAAGACAAAATAAGGATCTGAACCCAGGCAGTCTGATTCCTGAATTTAACCATCAGAGCTGTTGAAAAATGGAATGGTTTATCTTTTAAGACTGTACTCTCCTCCTTTGGAGGGTGGCTACCCAGCCTGTGTGTGGAGTGGGTTTGTGATTTCTGAGTTCTAGAGTTCATGGAATACAATATTCAGTATTGGTCCCAAATCTTAGAATCTGTTCCCTGTCTCTCTAAGTCAGTAGAATGGAAAGTACTAAAAGCATAATCTCCTCAGCTCTAAAATTGTTAGAGGATCATCTCTATTATATCCCGGTGATACACACTGAGTGGCTGGGAGGGGCTGTTCAACAAATTTATAGGTCCCAGAAGCATATTGATGACAAACAGCCCTGTCATCAGTGAGCTAGACTAGGGAAATATTTCCATATATGGTATTGGGTGCTGGGCTAGATACAGGTCTCCACAGCTTTGTGTAAGCACAGAGACACTCCAAGGGCTTCCTGGAGAAGATGACACCTAATTTTAGTGACAAAAGGAAGGGTGGGAAGGGCCTTCCAGAAAAGCAATTTGCGGGACTTCCTTGGTGGTCCAGTGGTTAAGACTTCATGATTCCGTTGAAAGAGGCTCAGCTTTGACCCCTAGTCAGGGAACTAAGATCCCCACATGCCAAGCAGTGTAGTCAAAAAACAAAGAACATCCCCAACAAAAAGCAATTTACGTGTAAGGAAAAGCACAGATACATGAAACCACAGTGCCTATGCAGTGAACGCCATCCACTTAAATATTACCCAAGTATTAGCAAAGCATTGATGTCAGAATAAAAGGAGTATTAATCTGGACTTTCTTCAGATCTTCTGTCCTTACCACGCTCTCTTTACCCTACTGCAAACAAAAGATGAGACAGGAAAATATACTGCAAAATTAGAGGTTCCTGGGTAAAGTCACATTTATTTCATGTTACAATCTCTGATCATTGTGAAGTGGGCAAATCTTATACCAAATTGTTCATTGCTCTCATGAAGAATTATCCTTTTGAACCTAGTATAAAACAGAGAATAAAATATGATTGGATTTCTAATAATAGAATGCAAAGAAATCAAATAGAACAGTGCCTGTTTGTGGTACATCGTATGGGACTCAAGAAATTTTTGCTGAATGTGAGTGTTCTTCAAGGGCTCATTTGAGCTATACAAAACTAATAACCCCTGCTTATGACTCAAAGACTTGAATTAGAAGCTGCCTCTAGTGACTCCTGGAAATAGAAATAGCCCAGGTTAAGATTAATAAATATAGGTTGCTCTTCTTACAAACAGAAACATTTTCTTGCTAAGAAGGCAGAAAACAATCTATCCTCTTTAGGATAAGTGAGTCTTTTTCATAAATATTTTTATTAAAGTAACAAAGTCTGGTGAAGCTAATTGTAATTTCTATTGCCATGTAAAAAATATTGTTAAATTTAGCACTTTGAAAAAGAAGACTGACACCCTGCTTTAACTAAATTATAACAGTCAAAGATAAAAGCACATAGCAAATCTGTGTGTCAACCCTGTACCTACCAGATAGTTTCTGGGTTTTTCTCCCTAATGAGCACTTGATGACTGATCACTAATCAGTTTGAGAGCTAATTAAAGTTACTAGAGTAATGGATACCCCGGTTTAAGATTCATCAATATAATAGTACATTAGACTATACAGGCATTGTTCATTTCTAGATATTTTCTGTGCAGCAAAGCAGATGAGTTATGACCTCAGAGCCCATGGAGAATTCTAGGAGGAATCTTACATCCTTGGCACATCATGGTGCACTATTTTGCTGCCTCGGTCAACAGAAGCAAGAGATAATTAGTATAATTTGTTGTTATAGTAGTTTCTCCTTTTGATTAAACTTTATTTGCCATCTGCCTATGGCAGCCTCTTTAGCAATTGAGAAGTATATTTGAGGTATATGTATTTCCCCAAATAATAAATTCTAATGGTGTTGTTTAGTTGTTGTAAGATAAATAAGTGAAATCATGAACTCATAGAATTTTAGAGCTAGAAAAGGCCTAAGGCGATCCAAGGACATCATTTATAGGTGAGAACGCTGTGGGCCAGCAAGGTTAGACAGAGCCTTGCTGCAAGGCCACAGTCCGGACACATCAGACCAAGGGTACACACCCTTGGATATTAGCATGTGAAAGTTCCTTCCACTAACACTGGCCCTTGAAAGGCTCTTGTAGAAAATGGAAAGGGAAGAGTAAATCTTCAACAGAAAGTAAAACATGAATAACAGTCTGGATGCTCTTTTTTTATAGACTATTAGATGCCATCCTATCTTACTTTCTCTGAGCATTGTCAAATAGTCTTCTTTTTCGGGGGGCATATTCAAATTCTCACAGAAAGAAGCCTTCTAGTTCAACAATCAATTTTCTTTCTGTGATAAGCCTTTAGTTTGTACTTCTCTCATTTCACACTTTTCAAAGTATTTGAGGTTCATAGTTTAATTTGATTGCCACCTTAATTTTGATCCTGTCTGGAAGCCTCATATTGTCATCTTTACCAGCTAAAGGTCATACTGAGGGTCAGAAAGACTGAGGTTGCAGAAGTATTTTGCAGCTAAAGCTAGGACCAAAATCCAGGTCTATTTTATAGACCTAAGCTCTTTCCATTAAAATGCCACTCCTGAAACAAAATCTTGTACACTACACTGAATAGAACAGAATTATTTTTGTGACTTTCTGTACCTTACTTCTTCCCTTTGCATATATGTTCTCTACTTTTCCATTTGTTTTGTTTATTCTTGTATCTCTGTTGCCCTGGCATTTGGTTGGTTGGCAGTCCCCACCCAGTAGGGTCCAGAGTCCCAGACAGTGCCTTCTGTCCAAAGCATTTGTTTGGATTATAAATATAATTTGATGATGAATTTAGACTGTTACACTGATTTCATTTCAGTGGAGCCACAACATACTTCTCATTTTCTTTGATAAACTACCTATAAAGACAGGACCGCATGCTATTTAATTGTTCATCTTGAGCTATTTGCTCATTTCTAAAGAGCTTTGCTTAAATTCTTACTGTATACATATATGGAATTATCACTTGTTTCCTTCTCTTTACTAGTTGGAAGTAAAAATCTTTTCAGTCATGGAGAAATCATTACCTGTTTATTATAATGAAATATTTTATGGTAGTTCTTTTTCAAATATCAGTGGCTGACACCATGCATTTATTATATATCAAGCTTTTTTTTCTGTGCTCTTTATATCTTGTCATATCTTATCTTTCCAGCTACCCTATGCATGCAGTGATAATGTTATGCCTATTAACACAGTAAAGAAATGGTGGCACTGAAAGGTTAAGTTACTTGCTCAAAATCACAGGGTAAGGGAATTGAGCCCAAGAGGCTTGTTCTGTGAATATAAGCCCTTAACCACCGGTATACTAGCTCTCAAAGTGAGTTCTCCTGTAAATGTTACTTTTCAAATATAATTAATTATGTTTTGAAAATTCTGCTTTCATTGACTTATAGAGAGCTGTACCAGCCTGGGGAGAGAAGGTGGAAAAGTTCATCATCCTAACAGTCCTACTGACAACTCATTACCTTCAGGATCAGCAGCCTTTCCATCCCTGATGCCACAAATGAGAATAAAAAATATTATTAATTGTCACTCACAGGACTTAAGTGGGAGACAGGGCATTGGGGTGGGAACTGAGATCATTTTAAGCATTGACTAACATGCATGTTGAGGGTGGGCTTCTCCTGTCTTTCCATTCTTTATATAAATACACGCCTCTGCCACCCACCTTTTTCTCCAGTTGAGCTCTCAGACTTAAATATAAGCTGATTAAAAAGAAGCCTAGAATTCCTTCTCCACTTGACTCCCACTCAGCCTACCTGGAAGTCCACAGCCTCCTCCTTCCCTACCTCCTATCTGTCTTCAGTCAGAGTAGGCCTGTCTTTGTGTCTTTACTAGTTAGGCATTATGTCTTTCATCTCTTGGACAATTTTGCCTGGTTTATGGATACTCAGTAGCTGTTTGGTGGATGAATAAACACACATCAGTGTACATGCTCTCTGAAACCTGGGTAATTTTCCAGTAAATTACCCTTAATTTTACAGTAACTATCAGCTTACCAGAAAAAGGTGCTCATGATGAAATTAAAAGACTCTTGCTCCCTGGAAGAAAAACAATGACAAACTGTCAATGTTTGTAGGGAGCGTGTTAAAAAGCAAAGACATTCCTTTGCCTACAAAGGTCACAATCAAAGCTATGGGTTTTCTAGTAGTCATGTATGGATGTGAAAGCTGGACAATAAAAACAGCTGAGTGCCGAAGAATTGATGCCTTCGAACTGTGGTGCTGGAGAAGACTCTTGCGAGTCCCTTGTAAAGCAAGGAGATCAAACCAGTCAATCATAAAGGAAATCAACCCTGAATATTCATTGGACTGATGCTGAAGCTGAAGCTCCAGTACTTGGCTACCTGATGCAAAGAGCCAACTTACTGGAAAAGACCCTGATGCTGGGGGAAATTGAGGCAGGAGGAGAAGGAGATGACAGAGGATGAGATGGTTGGATAGTATCACCGACTCTGGACTTGAGTTTGAGCAAATTCTGGGAGATGGTAAGGGACAGAGAGGCCTGGCAGGCTGCAGTCCGTGGGGTGGCAGAGAGTCCAACGCGACTGGGAGACTGAACAGCGGCACCAGCATGATGAGGGGACGTAGCAAAGAGGCTAGCAGCCTTTCTAAGTGTGGTTTCAGGTGGTGTGTTTTATGAACACGCAAGTATTGATGCCATCAGCTCCAGGGTACTCATCACTGCTACACGAGCTTTTAAAAGGCGCTCCCGCTAGGCAGCGGGAGACGCCTCCGTCGGGTCTGCTTTTGTTGTTCTTCGTTCTCCAGCTGCTTGGTCTTTGTGAGGGGCAGTGACCTGCAGCTCTCTGCTTAGAGCCAGGATCTGAAGCCAATTAGTCTGATCTCAGAGGCTGCATGCCTGCTTCTACACCATACCTTAGAAACTGTGAAGAAAGAGAACTGCCCACCCTGTTATGTGCTTCCCATGCGTTGCATCACTTAATCTCCATTTTGCCTCAGAAACTGGAGCTCAAAAAAGGTAAGAAACTGGCCCAGCTGATAATCAGTAGCACAAGAACTCAGATCCAGGTCTGCCTGGCTCTACGTTTATCCCCAGGATTGGCTACAGGGCAGGAAAGCATAAGGTTGCGGGTGTAAAGATCCCAGCCTGCGTGTTAGGATGCCCTCTTAAAGGTAGTTCGTGCCCACCACCCCTGTCTAAACTAAGCTCCAGAGACACAGCTTGGCTCAGCAGAGCCCACAGCCTAGACAGAGGAACTAGGGTTCTGTGAGCCCCCGGAGGAGCCAGGCTTACAGCTCAGCCTAGGGTTGACCGGAAGCCCTGCCCTCCCTATGAACCTGAGATCTTCCTGAGAATGGACTTCCAAAGTGATGGTCCTACACTGATGGTTTTGTTAATCTGGCACTAGCAGAAACTCAGTTACAGTTAGAGCCCAGTCATGTATTGGTTACAAAGGGATCTTTACCTTCGGCTGTTGATATTTAAGGAAACGTAAAGAATGTCGTTTTTATGAAGAGCTTTCTTCAATTGATAGATTTAGTAGAACAATAAACAGAGTATGGAATTGGGCTTCCCAGGTAGCACTAATGGTAAAGAACCGGCTTGCCAACGCAGGCGATGTAAGAGACACGAGTTTAATCCCTGGGTCAAGAAGATCCCCTGGAGTAGGAAATGGCAACCCACTCCAATATTCTTGCCTGAACAATCACGTTAACAAAGGAGCCTCACAGCTACAGTCCATGAGGTGGCAAAGAGTGGGACCTAAGAGTGACAGCATGCACGCACATGTATGGAATTGGGAAATACTGTCCCTAACATACTGCTTTCACCAGCACCCCCCAACCCCAACCACAACATCTTTTTTTTTTTTTTTGAGATGCTGTAAATTCTAATGCTAAGTGTATTTCACAAATGAGTTAGAACTATTTGCCATCCCATCAGTCCAGTCCTGAGTATTTACTGGTGGTACTGTTTTGGATACCAGAGATGGAGGGGAACAATGCCAGTCACATAATTTTTGTTAAATGAATAGACAGATGAAAACAAAAGGATTCCTGTCCTTCCTTTGTTTCTCACCAGATCCGTATTTTATTCCTGCTGTATGTAAGGTAGTATTAAGAACCTGGAGGTGCCTAAGATACCTGGGGCTTCCTAGGTGGTGCTAGTGGTAAAGAACCCACCTGCCGATGCAGGAGACTAAGAGATGCAGATTCTGTCCCTGGATCAAGAAAATCTCCTGGAAGGGAATGGCAGCCCATTTCAGTATTCTTGCCTGGAGAACCCCATGGATGGAGGAGCCTGGCGAGCTACAGTACATAAGGTCAAAAAGAGTCAAACACAACTAAAGTGACTTAACGTGCAAGATCCTTTTAGTGGGTTCCCTGAATTTACAGGCCAGTCCGTGATACTGAATGGTGCACAGACATCTGTAACACATGGCAGATTCTCAGGTGGTGTCAGGAAGTAGGTCTTGGAGGTCAGAAGAACAAGACCACTCTGACTGGGAAACCAGGGAACACTTAGCAGTAGGTTGACCTTTGACCTTGACTGGGAGGATGAGTCAAAATGGTACCGGGAAAGGATGCTGGGGAAGGGCATTCCAGGCAGTAAGGTTGGGTTGTCTGGCGGAAAGGCCGCAGAGGCAGGGAAGTATTCTGAGGCAGAAGTTAAGTGATCGACTCAGATCACTTGTGTTCCAACACCAGCCCAAGGGTACTGCTTGGGCTGGTGTTAGAGCCAGAGTGTAAGCGCATTTGAACTCCACGAAGCAGGGATTCAAGTCAAGTTTAAGCCAAGGTCCGAGAGAGTGAGGGCAGAGAAAAAGCCCTGTTCCTGTGGCTCTGAATTCTCCTTCCTCCTTTCCACTCCCTCTTCTTCGTGCTGAATGAAGTCGCTTCACACCCTAAACGTTCCTGCCTGTCTTCACTGGATTACTGCTAAGGTCCTGCTTTGACCATACTGTTTACATTTCTGTAGATTCACCAACACCTACAGAATAAATTCTATACTGTTTAAGTAGTTGGGATATCAAGGCTCTTCTCATCTGGTTCATGCTAACTTCTCTAGTCTTATTCTTCAACTCAGTTATCCATCCACTAACTAAGATCATGGTCCCATCACTTCATGGCAAATAGATGTGGAAACGGTGGCTAATTTTATTTTTCTGGGCTCCAAAATCACTGCAGATGGTGATTGAAGCCATTAAATTAAAAGGAAACTTGGAAGGAAAGTTATGACCAACCTAGACAGCATATTCAAAAGCAGAGACATTACTTTGCCAACAAAGGTCTGTCTAGTCAAGGCTCTGGTTTTTCCAATGATCATATATGGATGTGAGAGTTGGACTATAAAGAAAGCTGAGCGCAGAAGAATTGATACTCTTGAAGTGTGGTGTTGGAGAAGATTCTTGAGAGTCCCTTGGACTGCAAGGAGATCGAACCAGTCTATCCTAAAGGAGATCAGTCCTGACTATTCATTGGAAGGACTGATGTTGAAGCTGAAACTCCAGTACTTTGGCTACCTGATGCAAAGAGCTGGCTCATTTGAAAAGACCCTGATGCTGGGAAAGATTGAGGGCAGGAGAAGGGGACGACAGAGGATGAGATGGCTGGATGGCATCACCAACTCGATGGACATGGGTTTGTGTAGACTCCGGGAGTTGGTGATGGACAGGGAGGCCTGGCGTGCTGCAATTCATGGGGTTGCAGAGAGTTGGACACGACTGAGCAACTGAACTGAACCCTGGAAACCAAGTCTTCATTACAAATGTGGAATGAATAAATACCTTTCATTCCTTCTTTTCCTCCATTTCTGAATATGACCAAGAGTAACTATATCCCCCAGATAAAGAGGGCTTCTGTTTGTACAGTGTTTTCGACTTTCCAAAGATTGTGGCACAGCAGTCCAGAACACTGAATCTGGAGCCAGACTGCTAGGGTACGAACCGTTGCTCTGCCAGTTACCAGCTGTGTGACCTTGAGGAAACTGCTTAACCTCTCTGTGCCTCACTTTTCTCATTTGTAATATGGGGTGAATAAAGGTATGTACCTAATAAGCATTTTTAGAAGGATTGTTGCCTAGTCGCTAAGTCATGTCCGACTCTTTGCCACCTCATGGACTGCAGCAGGCCAGGCTTCCCTGTCCTTTGCTATATCCCGAGTTTGCTCAGATTCATGTCCATTGAGTCAGTGATGTCATCAGAAAGATTAAATAAGCTATTATTTGGAAAATGCTTAGAACAATGTCTGGCACGTAGTAGGCATTATATAATGCTTGTTTAGCTAAATATATATTATATATATGTACACATATGTATTAGTGGTATAGACTGTATACAAAAATATATACATACATATGTGTTAAATACTCAGTATGGTTTCAGTTGTACCCACACACAGGGGCCACATACAATTGGGTATTTGCAACAATCTTGTATGGTAAGCAGAAGTGTTAAACAACTGTCCACACCTCACACCTGATAGATCCATTCTGGGAACCATGTCTTCTAACTTCTGAGCCGGAAGTCAAAAAGTAGAATTTATACCCATAATCCATTCATCTCCAACACATGGATAGTTTTCAGATATATCGTGATTTCTTTACACTGAATACTGAAATTTACTTCGGATATTTTAATTATTTTATTTAAAGTACAAGAGCAATGTCAGGTCCATTGTATAGGTCTGTCAGTAAGGAAAAAAAAATATTAAGTTTCTGTCCAAAATTTTTGTGCAGGATTTCACAGTCTCACAAAGAAATGTATGATGTGGTCACTTTCTACTTGACTATATTCTTCTTGCAGGGAAGATAAATTGAGTATTTTCAATGGAGAATTATGCATGAGGTTTTGGTAGAAAAGTATTCAAATGGGAAAATATGCTATTGGAGTACATTTAAATGGATGTTATAACATGATATGCCTGTCGTGTTATTTGGTATGCAAAAGCTTGTGTTTGCATTAAGCTGATGGAGAAGCTGCTGTTTTCTTTGCAGCATATATATTCAAACGTTTTCTTTTACTTTTCTGAAAAAGAGAGAACTGTCGTTTATTTTATTTTAAATACAAAACACATTTAACTTCTGTCAACAGCTTACATTTTAAATAATGAAGTTTTTACTGGCATTCATTATCTGCAATTAGAGTTCTCTAGAAGCTTTTAGTGTTTTTCTCCCCAACTTTTAAAATTCATTCATTGTACCTGTTGACATTTTTGAGAACAGTGGAAACCCTAAGTCAAATTGGAAAAATGGAACAAAGAGATTACCTTTCTGGCAATTACCATTGAACTGGGTGGAGAATCCTCAGCTATCCTGCTGAACCACATTATGGTATTTACACCCCCTTCTTGCTAGTAGCCTTGTCAGACTCAAACATTTTCCTTCTAACACAGGCTAGCTAAGCAAACGCCCTGCTAGCTGCCTGCTTGGGACCCTTAGTTCATAAAGCCTGAAAGTCTCTCAGTCGTGTCCGACCCTTTGGAAACCCCGTGGACTGTACAGTCCATGGAATTCTCCAGGCCAGAATACTGGGGTGGGTAGCTGTTCCCTCCTCCAGGAGATCTTCCCGACCCAAGGATCAAACCCAGGTCTCCCACATTGTAGGTGGATTCTTTACCAGCTGAACCACAAGAGAAGCCCAGGAATACTGGAGTGGGTAGCCTATCCCTTCTCCAGGGGATCTTCCCAATCCAAGAGTCGAACCGAGGTCTCCTGCTTTGCAGGCAGATTCTTTACCAACTGAGCTATCAGGGAAGCCCTAAAGTTTAGTTAGCGCCAGTTACCTGCTTACAGTAGGCCTCTGCAAGAGTCTGGAGTTCAGGTCTCTTCCTCAGAAAGTATTTAAAATCAAGATTTCTCAGTTACTCTGTCTGGTCTGTCTGAGATGCCTTTTCATCCATCTTTGATGGGAGTTATGTGTTCTTATTTCTTCCTTTCTGTCTAGTAGCAAAAAGACAGCTGAGCAACTGCATATGGGGTGTGTGTGTGTCTGTGTGTGTGTGTGAGAGAGAGAGAGAGAGAGAGAGATTGGTTTTTCCACCCTCTCATTTAAAGATGTAACTGGAACCAAGACCCAAATGGCATGTGGGTTTGCTTCAGGCGGAGAATATAAACAGAGCCAAGCCTAGAAATGTAAGGTTTGTAATAGATTCATTGACCTTGCTGTTTGCCCAGCTGCAGGGTGACTCCCTTTTCATTCCCCAGCTGCTTCCTAATGCTATCTTATTTTTCTTTCAAACTGGAGTAGCCAACTAAACTCCCCCTCTCCAGACAGATTTGATAATTAACTAAAAACAGACAACTTGTAGTAACACCCAGCTAAGAGAAAAGTTGCCCCGACTTTGTGGTTTAATCCACACTTTGTTCTTGCCCAGCAGTGCCTTTGACGTAATTTGCTAGCTTATGATTTTATGAGATTATATCAGATTTTATGAGAACAAGTAAAGGCTCCTCGTTAACCCCAAATTTTACACTTCAAATAGTCCTCTGGAGGATGTGCATTAAGTTGAACCCTAAGTGCTGATTTTCTACCTTTTACATGTAACCTATGGGAAAAAAGCAATTGGGTTCCACCTAATAAATATATTTATTCTAGTGATGCTTCCAGCCCTCGAACTATTTTAAAGCTCATATTTTGAAACCAGAAAAATCAAGTTCCTTACTTTAAAACATTACATCAATCTCTTGAACACAATTATAAAGTTAGTTCTGGATTACTTACAGTTATTTACAGATGAAATAAAGTCTGTTTTATGTGGACGAGAATTTAACATCATTTCTGAGAATGTACTTGCATTGATTACTTGGGTGCTGAATTTTCAGATATTCTTTCAGACTCTAGTTGCATTGGAATCACCATACCTTTAAACTTTTTTTAATTAAAAAAGTGTAGGCGCCTCCTTTCCCTAGGTCCTCCGCAACAATCCGTCAGGTCCCGCCTATTATCTGCTCCCCTGGACATTTAGGCTTGTCTTGGCCCATTTGAAGACCAGGAAGTTGACAACTCGCGAGGCTCGCTGGGACAGTCGCCAGGGATGGCGGAACGTAAGGATGGAGCGGGCGTCCCGCCTGCTCTCTTGGACGCTGAGCAGATTCCTGTGGCTCTCGGGCCTCTCTGAGCGGGGAGCTGCCCGGCAGCCCCGGATCATGGAAGAGAAAGCGCTAGAAGTTTATGATTTGATTCGAACCATCCGGGACCCAGAGAAGCCCCATACTTCAGAAGAACTGGAAGTGGTAACGGAAAGTTGTGTGGAGGTTCAGGAGATTAATGAAGGCGACTATTTGGTTATTATAAGGTTCACGCCAACGGTACCTCATTGCTCTTTGGCGACTCTTATTGGGCTGTGCTTAAGAGTAAAACTACAGCGGTGTTTACCGTTTAAACATAAGTTGGAAATCTACATTTCTGAAGGAACCCACTCAACTGAGGAAGATAGCAACAAGCAGATAAATGACAAAGAGCGAGTGGCGGCTGCCATGGAGAACCCCAACTTACGGGAAATCATGGAACAGTGTGTCCTGGAACCTGACTGATAGCTGTTTTAGAGCCACTGAAGTATAATCGTTTGATATATTTGTTTAAAGTCTTTGTAAAAGGTAAAAGATTCATGTTTAATACATAGGTGATTTGTACCTCAGAGCATTTTTTTAAACGATGATTTCCAAGCAAGATTTAATTATCAGGTAGTACTTAGTTTGTTCAATGTCTAACATTCTCAGGATTTGTTCCCCTTAAATGATCAGACAAAAATATTTTCTAGTTATTGTGTGTAAGATGAGTTGCTATTTTTCTAATGCTTTTCATGTCAAAATATTTACTGTGCCCAAGTGTATTCATTTTAAACCATTACTCTCTAAAATAAAACAGAGATGATTCTTGTAAAAAAAAATTTTTTTAATTAGGGTTAATTATATATTTATAATATACATGAGAAGGATACATTACAAAATTTCATCTCCTGTATATTCCTAAATCTATTAAAATGCAAATTACGTGTACCATTTCTAAGAGAAGAAATAAGATACACTATATATGAAAAGTTTTCAACACTATTTATAAAACAGCAAGAAGTAAAATATTCTAAAATGTTCAATAATAGAGAGTTGGTATAAGGAAATATTATACAGCTCTTTTAGAGGAATATTTTGTGGTATAGAAAAATGTTGATATTTTTAAGTGGAAAAGGATATAGGAGACTAAAAATTATAAATACAGTATGATCCAGATTTTTTTGAAGGAGAATTGATATATGTCACTTTAAAACGAAGAAGAGTGTGTGTATGTGTGTGTGTGTATGTGTGTGTATTTTCATAGAAAAAAGACTGGATAGCTGTATACCAAAATCATATGCTTTTTTTTTTTTTTTTTACTTTTTTATTTTACTTTCTTTTTTCTGTCATGTTTTCTACATTGAACATAAAATATTACCTAGTGCTTATGAGAAGTTTTTCTCCCTAAAACCATATATGAACCTTACATTTACGTTTTATATTTTGACAAGTAGATTTTAAGCAATATAATCCTATTTGGAGTTTTTTGTAATTCCAAAGTTTAGCTAAAATGTATCCATGTGTAATGGTTTATTCTGTAAATTAATAATTCAGAGGAGATTTTAGAGAAACACTTTCAAGCTTGAGGGAACTTTTTAAGTACACTGAAAGCACACACAAGACTCTCTCAATCATTTTTTCATCACAATCTGTTCCTAAATGCCTCCTCCTGGCAGGTGAATTTGCATATTTCTGTTTGCTTTATGTAAAAGGANTGTAATGGTTTATTCTGTAAATTAATAATTCAGAGGAGATTTTAGAGAAACACTTTCAAGCTTGAGGGAACTTTTTAAGTACACTGAAAGCACACACAAGACTCTCTCAATCATTTTTTCATCACAATCTGTTCCTAAATGCCTCCTCCTGGCAGGTGAATTTGCATATTTCTGTTTGCTTTATGTAAAAGGAGTAAGATATCCGTTATCTATTTTACTAACAATCTGGCTTTCCCTCTGCCAGTTGGAAGGTAATGTCTTTAACATACATGTCATATAATGGTTTCCATTCCCTAATTTCAGACAAACATCTTTTAACAATTTGGGTCACATTTTCACAGGTGATGAAAACATATCATATGTATCACGCTGAGAGCATCAGTGCAGAGAGCAAACTGAAGGAGGCTGAGAAACAAGAAGAGAAGCAAATTGGCAGGTCTGGTGATCCAGTCTTCCATATTAGACTGGAAGAGAGACATCAGCGGCGAAGTTCAGTGAAAAAAATTGAAAAAATGAAGGAAAAAGTAAGTAAAACTAGACTGCAGAGCCCTTCTGCCCTCCCTGGAGGTGACAAACCTAGAAACAGTGATATAACAGCTGATAGACACACGTTGTAAATTACTGAGAAATGACATGCATTCCCTCCCGTGGGGATGAAAAATGTTTAAGAAACAAAAATCATGTAATAACAGCTGGACGTTGTTTAGTGGTAAATGCCAAGTATCTAGTACACAATGTAGAGAATTTTGAATATTAACAAAACAGATTTCATTGCAAATGGGCCTGATGCCCAAATACATTATTGGAATTCTCCGTCGCTGGGCAATTTTCATTTATTTAAATCAGATTCAAATTGTACTTTTCTCAAAGAACTTGGAAGGTCATTTGTATATGTAGAATAAATCGTTTAGATGAGTAGAAATTCATGTATGTTTCCCTGTCTGATTTTAAAATGGCTGTTGTTTTTCCCAATTCCTGGATCTTCTTCATTTCCAGAGACAAGCAAAATATTCAGAAAACAAGCTTAAATCAATTAAGGCACGGAATGAATATCTCCTAACCCTTGAAGCAACCAATGCCTCAGTTTTCAAGTATTATATTCATGATCTTTCAGATTTAATTGATGTAAGTACTTGAAGTTTTTATATTTTTCACATCAAGGTGGAGTTAGCAATAACCCTATTTCCTTGATTCTAAAATATCATCATTTATTACAACAATGTTACCTTATGTAATTCTCAGGGGGGAAAATGCTGCAAATCATACTACATAGGATTTGTTATTGTTGTTCGGTCGCTAAGTCGTGTCCAACTCTTTGCAACGCCATGTATTGCAGCATACCAGGTTTCCCTGTCCTTTACCATCTCCCGGAGTTTGTTCAAACTCATGTCCGTTGAGTCAGTGATGATGCTATCCAGCCATGTCATCTTTCATCATCTCCTTCTCTACCTGCCTTCAATCTTTCCCAGCATCAGGGTCTTTTCCAGTGAGTTGGCTCGTCACATCAGGTTGCCAAAGTATTGGAGCTTTAGCATCATGCCTTCCAGTGAATATTCATGGTTGATTTCCTTTAGGATTGACTGGTTTGATCTCCTTGTATGCACTAAGATACTACAAATTTTAAGATGCATGTGAAACACTGTGCATCCTAAAACCACTGAAAAATAAACCAGGGAGTTCGGTGAAGCTGTCAGTATCCAGAAAACTAGCTGGGAAGGGACTCCAGGCATTTTCAAATGATGCAGTAGCACAGCCCTAACTTCATTCATTGATTCAGAAGAGATTACTGAGCCCCTACTATTATGAGATGCTAAGGCTCTGAAAAGCTATAGATGTACAGTTCTTTTTATTTGTTTGCTTTTTACTTTACTTGGCTGCACAGGGTCTTTTAGTTGCAGCATGCAGAGCTCTCAGTTGCAGCATGTGGAATCTAGTTCCCGGACCTGGGATCAAACCCTGGCCCCCTGCATTGGTAGCTCAGAGTCTTAGCCACTGGATCACCAGGAAAGTCCCTAAATGTATACTCCTTGGAACTTAAAGTGGAAAAGCCAGGTGTGAAGCAAATGCCTATGCAAATGATTGCTTTATGACAGTTGTGATAAATACTGTGAAGCAAAATAGAATACATAGAAACCACTTTTATTATCTAACAGGATATGATATAAAAACACTAATTGGGCTCATTTAGAAATCTGCAAGTAGGAATGGCTAACCACTCCAGGATTCCTGCCTGGAGAATTCCATGGACAGAGGAACCTAGAGGGCTACAATGGGTCACAAAGAGGCAAACACAACTGAGTGATCAACACTTTTACTTTTCAAGTATTTAACTATTATTACATTTGTATAATGTTTACTGCCAGCTCTGGCCCTCAGCATCATTCATCCTTTCAATCAGAAAATGTCCACTGAGTAGCCCAATCATTGTGCCAACACTGGAGGAGATGCAAAGATCAAATAGACAAAAATCCTGTGTCCCAAAACACCAGTATCTGCAAATAAAAGATAAAAAGTGATGTGTCATAAGGAAAACAGATAAAGTGATAGAAGTACAGAGTTATCTGCTGGAATTTTACTCATATTCTGCTTTGCAATATTTGAATTCAGTGATAATATAAAATTATTTTCTGTGGTTTATAGTGTGTCGTAGTTGAGACAGTAGGTTAAGGCAACAATTTTTGTAGTGAGTTAAGTCCACTTATTTTAGCTATTATTTATTAAATATTTACTTACTTGACTGCATCAGTCTTAGTTGCACTTAATTATTTTAAATACAGAAGCTTTAAAAAAAAATTTTTTTTTCTTCTAGCACTCTGATGAAATGGAAGGATGTTTTTCTGCTAGATTGCTGTTAGTTTTCCTGAATAAAAAATTTAAAAAAAAATTCTGACCCCTATTTTCAAACTTAGATCTGTAAGGATTCTGCAAAATAGATGGAATATAGAGGACTAATTCTATGTAACAACTCAGCTTGCTTGTTTTGTTTAGGGCTTATTTTAGTGATTGGAGTATTTGGCTAAACCCAAGCCAATTTAATATGAGGATAAGTTAATCTTGAAAGGAAGTGTGAAAGTGTCAATCCCTCAGTCGTGTCTGATTCTTTGCAACCCTATGGACTGTAGCCCACCAGGCTCCTCTATCCATGGGATTCTCCAAGGCAAGAATACTGGAGTGGGTTCCCATTCCCTTCTCCAGCGGGTTTTCCCTACCCAGAAATAAAACCCAGGTCTCCTTCATTGCAGGCAGATTCTTTACCATCTCAGCCACCAGGGAAGTCCCTGATCTTGAAAAGTACTTCTTTAATGCCTACGAGGTGCCAAGTACTGTTCGATAATGGGGATCCATCAATAAACAAAACAGAGTCCTCATCTTGTGGTGTTTAGCTGGGAAGACAAGCCATAAAAAATGTACACATATATATTCTCTGTATGTGATATGTATGTAATATGGACATATATTAAATATGTTTAATATGTATATAAATCAATGCTTATTGTAGTACATTGTAGTAGTAACAGTGCCATGAAGAAAAATAAAATAGAGCCGTGGGGGTGCTTTTTTTGATGATGTAGTCAGAAAAGCCTGATGTTTGAGCAGAAAAGTGAGCTGCAAGCTTTATTGTCAACAGGGAAGAAATCCCTCATACAGAAAGACTGGCAAGGCTACAGGTATAGAGTTGAAGGTGTGTTTGGCAAGTTCAAGGTACTCGAGGAATAGCAAAGGAGACCAGGATGGCTGGAGTTGAGCGAGTGAGGAAAAGGTGCTGGGAGAGACGGGAGGCAGAAGCCCAATCATTTAGGGGCCTTGGGGCAAGGAAAATAGGTTAGGTTTTGTTCTAAGTTGGAGGTGAAGCCATTGAAGGGTTTTAAGCAAGTGACATCACCTAGTTTACGTTTGAAAGACTCACCCTGCCTTCTGGGTGGAAAACAGGCTAAGGTGGGTAAGGAGGACAAGTGTGAAAAAAGCAAGCTATATCTAGAGTCTCATGCTTTTCCAGGCTAGAGATGATGCTGGCTTGGACTGGCATGATACTGATAGACCTGTGAGAAGTGTTTGGATTAAAAATATATTGAAAATAGAACTAAGAGAAAATTGGAGTGGTGGGGTTTTGTTTGTTTGGTTTTTTAAAGGATAAAAATGACTCCTAGCTCAGGTCTTGAATAACTAGGTTAATGATAATACCCTTTGCTGAGATGGGGACCCTGGAAAGGAGCAGTAATTCTGCTGCATCTCTTGATAGTAAGGTTGAGATACCTGCGGGGCATCCATGTGGAGATGGACGGTAGCATCGATACTATTAGGATATATGGGACAAGAAGAACATGTCAAGTTTATAAGAGTCACCATCATGTTTGCAGATATTTATTGACCTCTTACTGTGTGACAGGCACCTAGGTTTCTAAGCATAGTCTCATCTAATCATTTTACCTTTGTGAGGTAAATACTGTTTTCTAAATACTGTTTTATAGATTCACAGAACTGATTGAGGCTTAGCTGCACTGTGTAACTTCCCCAACGTTACACAGCTCTTGTTGGGTTTCAGACTCAGACTTTAACCTCTAGGTTGAAATAATTCTGTTTTAAATAAATAATAGTTAAATATGCCAGCTATTTTCAAATAGCTGAATTTTTTTAAAGATCAGCCTTAAATTTAAAATGTGAAGAGTTCTCAAGTGATACAACTTAAATATGAATTTTAAAAGAAATGATATGAAATTGATATTAATATATTGTCATATTCAAAAGAAACTGAGTACTCTTAGTGAAAATTGTAATTCCTGTTCGTTGACTCACTTTTAAGGCGATCAGAGTGTGGCTCTGTACTTTCTAAAGTGGCTGCTTGTTTTCTAGGACTCCAATTTGCATATATAGTGGTAATCCTAAAAATCGTTAAGCTTGACCTTTCATGGTGAAAATGAAACTGATTATAATGCAAAGGCAACTAGAATCTTTTATGCTTTATGAGCCTATTTAGCAAAACGCCTTTGAGCTCTCTAATAATTATTAGAAGGGTCGTTATTACCTCTAGTGAGAAAAAGTTAAGACAATATTTTTAATGCACTTTAAAACATTCTGTATGTGAAAGGACACAGAAGATACTAAATATCTTGATTAGATCAAAGCATTATACATAGTCAAAGAACTCAAGCTGAGACTTTTTTATACAAATCTCCAGTCTCTCTAGGCTTCTGCTCAAGTCTGTATCTGTCTCATACATTTTCTATGATAGATGATGATGAATTGATATTTAAAAAGTCATATAAATTTTCCATAGAACTTATATTTTAAAGTTAGTCTTTGTATTATTATAGAAGCAGTACATTATTATAGAAAATCTAGGAAATACTATAAGCAAAAATAAAATGATCACATACTTACTGCCCCAAATGGTCACTATTAAAATGTAGACTTTTTCTGTGTCCACGCATACATTTTTAGATCATACAGAGAGTACACAATCACATTTTACATACAGCTTTATAACTCACTTTGTCTAGTCATTGATCTTCATCCTTCCATTTCAGAAAATTTCTCTCTCATCTAATAACAAGACTATATTCTCATTTGTGACCCCCAAAAATGTTTCTCAGCTGGTATGTTAAGACCAGATCCAATTTAGGATCACACATTGCATCTGCATGATGTGCCCCTTCTGTCTGTTTTTATCCAACCAAGGCCCTTTTGGAAGAGACCGTTGTTGAGGAGACAGTAGTTTCAGAGAAAGTTTCAGCCTCTCAATTTGTGTGATAAGTTGTTGTGATGTTATTTACCCCATTCCTCTATCCCCTATATTTCCTACAAAGCAAACACACATCCATAGACTTTATGGATTCAAGTTAAGCACTTTGCAATGGAATACATCATGGATGGTATTGCTGCATCTTAAGTAGATGTGTAACAACATAAGTTTAACCCACCAATAGTAATACTGAAACTGATCATAGCTTACAGTGGTATATCTCTGATTTCTCCATCATATAGTTTAGTTTTTTTTTCCTTGCAACAGACTATGGATATTCTAAAACCTTTTGAATTTGGACTTTATTAAATTTCTGATGTGTTCAGTCATGGCCAGCTCTTTGCAATCCCATGGTCTGTAGCCTGTCAGGTTCCTCTGTCCATGGAATTTTCCAGGCAAGAATACTGGAGTAGGTTGCCATTTCCTTCTCCAGGGGAATCTACTAATTTGGTACTCAGCAACATCTGAGCAATAATTTACTCTTGGTCAATGAAATGCTTTCTTAAGAGTACAAATTGTTGTTCACTCACTCAGTCATATCCGACTCTTTGCCACACCATGGACAGGGAAGCACATTAGGCCCTGTCCTTCACTGTCTCCCAAAGCTTGCTCAAACTCATGCCCACTGAGTCAGTGATGCCATACAATGCTCTCATTCTCTGTCGTCCCCTTCTCCTGCGCTCCATCTTTCCCAGCATCAGGGTCCTTTCTAGTGAGTCATTTCTTCACATCAGGTAGCCAAAGTATTGGAGCTTCAGCTTCTGCCTCAGTCCTTCCAGTGAAAATTCGGGTTGATTTCCTTTAGGATTGACTGGTTTGATCTCCTTGCTGTCCAAGGGACTCTAAAGAGTCTCCTCTAGTGCCACAGTTCGAAACGGTCAATTCTTCGGTGCTCAGCTTTCTTTATAGTCCAACTCTCACATCTATACATGATGCCTGTAAAAACCATAGCTTTGACTAGATGGACTTTTGTCAGCAAAGTAATGTCTCTGTTTTTAATATGCTCTGTGGGTTTGTCATAGCTTTTCTTCCGAGGAACAAGCTCCAAAAATCTCTGTGAGCAGTGACTGCAGCCATGAAATTAAGATGCTTGCTTCTCACTTATCATGTCCATCAAGTCAGTGATGCCATCCAACCATCTCATCCTCTGTCATCCCTTTCTTCTCCTGCCTTCAATCTTTCCCAGCATCAGGGTCTTTTCCAATGAGTCAGTTCTTTGCATCAGGGGGCCAAAGTATTGGAGTTTCAGCTTCAGCATTAGTCCTTCCAATGAATATTCAGGACTGATTTCCTTTAAGATGGACTGGTTGGATCTCCTTGCACCCGAAGGGATTCTCAAGAGTCTTCTCCAATACCACAGTTCAAAAGCATCAATTCTTCAGCGCTTAGCTTTATAGTCCAACTCTCACATTCATACAAGACTACTGGAAACACTATAGCTTTGACTAGATGGACCTTCGTTGGCAAAGTAATGTCTCTGCTTTTTTAATATACTGTCTAAGTTGGTCATTGCTTTTCTTCCAAGGAACAAACGTCTTTTAATTTCATGGCTTAAATCACCATCTGCAGTGATTTGGAGCCAAAAAAAATGAAGTCTCTCAGTGTTTCCATTGTTTCCCCATCTACTCGCCATGAAGTGATGGGACTGGATGCCATGATCTTAGCTTGCTCCTTGGGAAGAGTATAAATTAATAATGACAATTTAAGAAAATATTTTCAGATACTCCAGACTATTAACTTATATATCTTTGTCACCTTATTTAATGGAATCCTCTTTTGTTAATTACTACAGGTCTAAAAATTTTAATAATTCAGTGCTTTGATAGTAAATTTCAAATCTTTCCTATAGACATGGAGGTGATCTAATGTTTTTATTTTAATTTAATAATTCAAATTTTATCTATTTTAGTTGAACTTCACCTTTACCTATCAATGTTAAGTTTGGATACTCCAGATACTGTGTTATCTTTAGGGAGATGGAAAGGGTTTGTATTGGGGGAGGGGAGAGGCAGAGGAATTATGAAATATCTCTAATGCTTTATTTATTTGAAAGAATGCAGTTGCCCTTTGTTTCTATGGGAAATTGGTTCTAGGACCCCCCATGGATATCAAAATCCAAAGGTTATCAGATCCCTTACAGTCAGTCAGCCCTTCATATCTGTAGATGTGACACCTACAGATATGGAGAGCCAACTGTATATGTTTGGCACTTGTCTGTAAATTTGGCATGTTTTATATTTAGAAACAGAAAAAGCAGAGTTAGAAAACATCATAAAAACCAGCCTTAAATAATTTAATCCAAAGTACACCAATGTGCTTGAACTTGCCAGTTTTTAAATTATGATTTATCTTTTTGTACAGAGTTTTAAATAGTCTTCCTTTGTACACCAGCTCCCATTGTGTATTATCTATGATTTCTACTTTTGAGTTTTTTATCATACAAGAAAAAATATTGTGAATATTTACAATGTTTTCACAGTCTTGTATAGTTGGCAGTTGATAACTAATTTGATAACAATTCTGTTTACTCTTATCTTCCAGCAACTCTTTTCTCAACTGTTTTATCCATTCAATATTTAATTATAATAAATATAAATGGTACAAATACTGTACAATCAGCTCATGAAAGCCTAGACTAATTGAGCAAAAATATTACCTGGTGGCTCAGATGGTAATGAATCTGAGCAATGAATCTCCTGCAATGCAGGAGACCTGGGTTCGATCGCTGGGTTGGGAAGATCCCCTGGAGGAGGGCATGGCAACCCACTCCAGTATTCTTGCNAAAATATTACCTGGTGGCTCAGATGGTAATGAATCTGAGCAATGAATCTCCTGCAATGCAGGAGACCTGGGTTCGATCGCTGGGTTGGGAAGATCCCCTGGAGGAGGGCATGGCAACCCACTCCAGTATTCTTGCCTGCACAGTTCCCATGGACAGAGGAGCCTGGGGTCTGCAGTGTATGGGATCACAGAGAGTCAGACACGATTGAGTGCCTAAGCATGGCATGCGAGAGAGAGCCTGCTGGCTGCTCGCTACACGTTCACAGTGCGTTGGCATTTGTCACTGTGTGCTAGAGAAGCAGTTCACCACTCCCTGTAAGGGGTCACACAGTGTATATTTTAGACTTTGTGAGCCTTACAGTCTCCGTCGCTACTCAACTCTAGTGCGGAAGTAGCCACAGACAGTACGTAAGCACATCGCCATGGCTGTGTTGTGATCAAACTTCACTGATTATGTCAGGTCATGGGCTGGATTTTGCTCATAGGCCAGTTGGCTGACCTCTGCTTTATAGAATGAACTGAGCGTTAGCTAATCCAGAGGGTCACTTAAGCAGAAGAGTGTTAAGATTCCTCTGTCTAGAAAGTTCTAAGTAAATTTTAGTCTGTAGAGTTAACAATATCTTATTTTGGCGTCAGTTGGGAAATGAACAAAGTTAATTTTATAGTCAGGTTTTTATTATGTCATTCTAAAAAATTAATATGAATTGCAAGTATTGGGCAAAGGAAATTTAATTGATTTAGGAGTTTTAAGGCATATTATAGAGTAAAATAGATTGTAGTTTCAAAAATAATAGATTTTGTATCTGTTATCATTAAATATCTCCAACATTAAGTGCAGAAGAGACCATAGCTAATTATTCTTTAAAAATTAGGATGTATTACAACCAGAAGAAAAACCATACAAGCAGCAAATATTTTTGACTGATGCTAAAATTTTTAAGTGATTCTGATTTGCTAAGAGAAGAGAGTTAGGGAGAATACAAGTCTTAATGCTAGGAATCTCTGATCTGTAATCATATTCACCACTCTGTATATCTCAAATTCTTAAAACAACTGGTTTTAAGATTGCAGAACTGATAATGTAACCTCTCTCAGTCCAGTTCTACACTTACCCACCCTCAAAAGGCACTCAGAGAAACAAAATCCTCAACAGTAAGATTCTATTAATGCTTTGTCCCCGAGCACCTGCCCTGTAATAATAAAATATTTGTCATCCTTTCAGTACAGTTTCGCAGTCTCCAGTTACTCCCTATAAAAGTTTGCGATCACTTTGAAGCTTGAAGGATAAATCTTACTGTTACAGAATCTCCCTACTCCAGCTAATTTTCTTGGTAGAGATTTCTGTCATGTGTTTTATTAGCCATTTGTACAGAATAAGATTGAAATTAAATTTATATTTTGCATGCCATGTTTATTTTTATCATTTCTAAATCATCAGCTATCCTAAAACTTTTATCCTCACACATACATTTAATTAAAAAGCAACTTATTCAGAGTTCAGTTTTTCCTTAGTTTGACTTTTCCCCCACTACATAAGAGTATTAAGATTTATCTGTGAAAACCTGCCATATTTTAACATTGCAGTCCCCATTAGGCCTGAACTCTTATTAGGAAAATTATAAAGAGATCATGTTAAATGGGTTAGGCCAGTGTAGTTATCATGTAAATTGATGTATGCACGTTTTTATCCCTTTGTAGGGGAAGGCAATGGCACCCCACCCCAGTACTCTTGCCTGGAAAATCCAATGGACGGAGGAGCCTGGTGGGCTGCAGTCCATGGGGTCGCTAACAGTCGGACAGACTGAGCGACTTCACTTTCACTTTTCTCTTTCATGCATTGGAGAAGGAAATGGCAACCCACTCCAGTATTCTTGCCTGGAGAATCCCAGGGATGGGTGAGCCTGGTGGGCTGCCGTCTATGGGGTCACACAGAGTCAGACACAACTGAAGTGACTTAGCAGCAGCAGCAGAAGAAGAAAGGGTATTTAAAAACTGAAATGAGTTGGGTGACCGAAGTGGATGGCCTTAAACATTCCTTCCAAGGGAGGTGCCACGGGCCTTTGTTAAAGGATTGCATCCACCTGGTTCCACCGCATCAGAGGCTGCCGTTTCTCAGACTCCAGCGCTCGCTTTTCCATCTTGGCTGTACCTCCGAATGTTAAAAGTTGCATAAGACGTGATCCCTGGGTGTTTTTTCTCTTGGTCCCTTGCCTCAGTACTATCTTATGGTTCTGATGATATCTTATTTTTACTACCAGCCTTGATCATCTTTCTGGGCTTCATATTTGCATATCCACTGCCCCCTGGACATCTCTAACCTTGAACGTTTGTCCCTGTTATCATCATCCTCTACACACATAACTTTTTCTTACTTTACATCTCAGAAAATGATACGACATTCCAGTCAGTTGCCCAGGCCAAAAACTCCGTTCTCTCATCCTCACATGTGAATCATCTCTACGTCCAAAATGTCCCAAACCTCGGTATTTCTCACTCCCTGCATAGTTAGTCTCCTGGACAAAGCCTCTTCGTCTCTTACCTCCCCTGGGGAAAGACATCCAGCTTCACTAAGACCTTCCAATCAACAGTTCATTCTCTTTCCGAGAAATCAAAGTACTAAAAAAGATAAATCAGACCTGTAACCCCCATTTTAAAACTTTTCATTAGAATAAAATTCAAGCTATTCACCAAGACCATATGTGAACTGGCATTCAGCTGCCACTCCGCGTCATCTCTTGCAACATTCCTCTTAGTCCCCAAGCTTCAGGCCTTTCTGTTATCCACACACACTCAGTTTTTTTCTTGCCTTGGGCCTTTCTCTTTTTTTTTTTTTTTTTTTTTTTTTTTTTGTCATTGTTTTTTTTTTTGTTTTTTTGNAACATTCCTCTTAGTCCCCAAGCTTCAGGCCTTTCTGTTATCCACACACACTCAGTTTTTTTCTTGCCTTGGGCCTTTCTCTTTTTTTTTTTTTTTTTTTTTTTTGTCTAGAGCACTCTTTGTTTCAGAGCTTTCCAAGACTGATTCCTTCTTTTCATTCATGTGGCACCCAGCTGCCCTGTATAAAATAGCAGCACCCTTTCCCCCTAGCACTCCCCGTTCCTCTGACTTCTTTCTTCATGGCATGTATAACCTGATCTGTATTTATTGGGACTTGCTTGATTTGTTCTCTCTCCTCTATTGTGATTTGACTCAGGGTAGTTACAGAGGTTTGGCCTGGGGAAAAATGAGTCCAGTACAGCTTCTCTAAAGGAAATGATTCCCCTATGGGTGGGAGCTGTATTAGACAACAAAAACTTTTTCAGCGTACTCATGGGCTCCAGCATATGCAATCTCAGTTCTCCCTCTCCTGTTTCCTACTTTGTATCCATTCCTATCACACAGATGTACCATCTTGACCTTTTCCTTGGGAAAGAGAAATTCCAAACAAGTTTTGCTAAATGTTTGGCTGCAGTTGTTAAAGCAGGAACAAAAATTAAATTGTCAGCTCTGGGTTGTCAGGTACCCAGACCTGAAAGCAGGTTTGTAAAAGTTGCTTGTAGTTTAGACATCCAGTTCAATCCCACAAGATGCCTCTCTGTCACAAAATGTGTTGTTGGTATCTTGGGTGAAAGCTAAAGGAGAGATTAGTGAAAGACAACTCAACTTTCTTCATTTGGCATCTACTGTAAAAGCGCTGAGCATGTCTAGTTCTGGTCCTTGGAAAGCTACCCGTCATCATGTGAAAGCTGTGTTTTGCAGTTCAGTTTGCTTGGGTGGCACTGTTTTTCAGAGACTCAAAAGACGGTGTAGACCAAGTCCTTACCCAATATCCATGGTCTGGAATGGTCAAGGCAAGCTTATTGAAAGGAGTGATGATGTTAAGATAGAATACTTCTGCACGAGTTGCTTCCCTCTCCATTCTCATGACCACCACATTACTGTTCCAGAAGCATGTATGTGGGACTTCTTTCCCATGATGTTCCATTATGGTAATCCTGTCTAAGTCCAAACTTCCACCCCGCTAGGGTTCCTCATGTCATGGAGTTTATTTCCCCCCAATAAAAATTATCTCCCTGAACAGCTATGATCCAGTTATACCTAACTTTCTGACATTATACCCACCAAGTATATACTTCAATTGATCTCTCAACCTTTGGGGTAAGAGAAAGTATTTGTCACAGGCCACAATACCTAAATTTTATCTTCATTTTTTATCCTATTTGCAACCCTTTTGCCTAAGGCAGTTAGACTTACTGTGGTGATTTAGACTAATGCCTAATGCAAAAAAGCAAAATGGCCATCTGGGGAGGCCTTACAAATAGCTCTGAAAAGAAGAGAGGAGAAAAGCAAAGGAGAAAAGGAAAGATATAAGCATCTGAATGCAGAGTTAGTATAAATGGGTAAGGGAGCAATGAGTCATGAAGAACAGGATATTCTTGGGTGATGGTTGTACTGGAAGAAGGAGGAATTACCTTGGGAATTCTGCAGTGCACACAAAGTGAGATGGCCCAAATGGAACATGGACTCAAGATTCCATAAAGCATAAAATATATTCACCGGGTGGTTTTCCTGACTGGAAAACCAAGGATTATACATCAGTATTTTACAAGTAGACCTGGGGACAGAAGAGAAAAGAGTAAATTCTGGCATCTAAAGTCTTCACCTTATGAGTTTTTATGTTCTGAAGTTCTAAGAACGTTATCCAACCAGGGGCTTCTTCAAAGCCTGGAAGATGGAAAAGTGACTGATGGCATGAAACTTTCAATTCTTTTTAGTCTAAAGCCATGTAGACTCTGAAAAAATGCCCCTCCACCTTATATATCGTCTTTTTTGTGTGAATGGTACAGAATGATACTAAGGATAATGCTCAGGAAGATAGGGAGAGCCAGTCACTGTGGTCTCTGGAAACTATGCATGGGTGTTCTTTTTGGCCTGAAGGAGCTGTGTCAAGAAGATGATTTCCAGGAGATAATGAAAGCACTGACACTCCCCAGCCTCCGTGGGGAAGAAACTCCAAAACTTCAATAGTTGTTGCCTTGTTTTCTAGTGTCTCCTCCATCTGAACTTCAGGGACTTCTTGGAAGTCTCCAAGGATGCTCCCTAGAGAGAGGGTGACGTTTATGAGTGTCTACAATGCCCTTAGCATGTGGAGGGCCCAGAGGAGCCAAGAAAGACACCTTTCAGATTCGTGAGGGTTGAAATCCTGTCTAAGATCAGCTGCCTTTCCTGCAGTTTTTCTGGGAGGCCTATAACTAAGACAGGAAACTGGAAAAAACTGCACCAACACAAACAAGCACATACCGTTTTAGATCAGGGGTTGGGCACCAAGGATGGGATTGATATTATTGTTAAAAAGAAATGTTTTTTATTTTCCTGTGATCTCTGTCTGCCTATCTTTTATGTCTTCCTGCTTATTGTTTCGCTCCAATAAGGTTTCACCAAAAAGTGAAGAGCATGGAATAATTATTGGGTGATCTCCCATTTTGATGTCTTTTCAGATGATTTTCAGCATCCAGAATAGTTGACACAGAGAGACACATCTGAATTAAAGAAAATCATCATTCTGTTAGCTGGCAATTAAACAGGAGAGCAAACTACTGACCACGCTTCCATGAATTAGCTCCTGAAAATCCTCAAACGGAAATAGGAGCCAAGAAAGACACCTTTCAGATTCGTGAGGGTTGAAATCCTGTCTAAGATCAGCTGCCTTTCCTGCAGTTTTTCTGGGAGGCCTATAACTAAGACAGGAAACTGGAAAAAACTGCACCAACACAAACAAGCACATACCGTTTTAGATCAGGGGTTGGGCACCAAGGATGGGATTGATATTATTGTTAAAAAGAAATGTTTTTTATTTTCCTATGATCTCTGTCTGCCTATCTTTTATGTCTTCCTGCTTATTGTTTCGCTCCAATAAGGTTTCACCAAAAAGTGAAGAGCATGGAATAATTATTGGGTGATCTCCCATTTTGATGTCTTTTCAGATGATTTTCAGCATCCAGAATAGTTGACGCAGAGAGACACATCTGAATTAAAGAAAATCATCATTCTGTTAGCTGGCAATTAAACAGGAGAGCAAACTACTGACCACGCTTCCATGAATTAGCTCCTGAAAATCCTCAAACGGAAAACAGTTTTTCCACTCTCATTCCCTCTCCCTGTCTCCCTTCTCTTTCCCATTTCTGTAATACTTTTGCTTTAATAGAAAACTGAAAGGAGGTTAAAGTATGTATTGATTTCTGAATTCTCAACATTAATAGAAAGAAGCTACAGTCCAGGTAATGGTAATATTCTTAGTTGTTCTAAGTGCTGATAAGAAGAACAAAAGGAAAAATTCTTAGAATTTATCATATGTTGGAAGAATCTTTCATAATGATGACTTCTCTTTAGGTGAACCCAAGACTATGGGAAGAACTAACATAACATGGCCCACCGAATTCATCCTCCTGGGACTCTCCGCTCGACCTGAAGATCAGAAGCCACTCTTTGTAATGTTTCTCCTCATCTACCTCATCACAGTGATAGGAAACCTGCTCATCGTCCTGACCATCCACTCAGACACTCGCCTCCAGACACCCATGTACTTTTTCCTGAGTGTCCTCTCCTTTGTTGACATTTGCTCTGTGACTGTCATCATCCCCAAGATGCTAGCAAACTTCTTAACAAAGACAAAGACAATCTCTTATGGTGAGTGTTTGACTCAGATGTACTTCTTTATTGCTTTTGGAAATACAGACAGTTACCTCCTGGCAGCCATGGCCATTGACCGTTATGTTGCCATCTGCAGCCCCCTCCACTACATCACCATCATGAACCACAGACGCTGTGTCTTGCTCCTGGTCCTCTCCTTCTGCATTCCACACCTCCACTCTCTCTTGCATATTCTCCTGACCAACCAGCTCATCTTCTGTGCCTCCAATGTCATTCATCACTTTTTCTGTGATGACCAACCAGTGCTAAAATTGTCCTGTTCCTCCCATTTTGTCAAGGAAATCACAGTCATGACAGAAGGATTAGCCATCATAATGACCCCCTTTTCATGCATCATCATCTCTTATTTGAGAATCTTCATTACCTGTCTCTTATACACATCTAGATGTGTATAAGAGACAGCCATTCTAAAGGAGACCAGTCCTGGGTGTTCATTGGAAGGACTGATGCTAAAGCTGAAACTCCAGTACTTTGGCCACCTCATGCAAAGAGTTGACTCATTGGAAAAGACTCTTCTGCTGGGAGGGATTGGGGGCAGGAGGAGAAGGGGACGACCGAGGATGAGATGGCTGGATGGCATCACGGACTCGATGGACGTGAGTCTGAGTGAACTCTAAGAGATGGTAATGAACAGGGAGGCCTGGCATGCTGCAATTCATGGAATCGCAAAGAGTCGGACACGACTGAGCGACTGAACTGAACTGAACTAGTGGAATCTATCTTGGCAGCTCATAGGATGTGAAAAAAAAAAAAACACCCTTCAACTTCCAACAGTCTGTCTTTCCCCAGCTTTAATCCATAATTTAATATATCCATTCAGAGGTTTTAATCCATCAAACAACACTATTTTGTTTTTATGAAACATTTTATTGGTTTCTTAAGTATTTTCATCATTAAATGCACTTGGGTTATAATTCAACTCTTTGTTCAAAAACTGGCTTTTCATATTGTCATTAATAATTCATAAGCTCCATAGAATTACTTTAGGCCTTTTAACCAAGTATCTTGAATCTTAATATATCCAGTGTCATTGTCGCTTCCAATTTAGAAAAAAAAAAATGATTGTGACAGGCCTTGCAGTCTCAGGAGACCTTGAAGAAGAATTTTATTCCTGGTTTTTGTGTCTTTTAAAATTCAGAATGGTTTAAAAACCTGTAGTGTAGAAGATGCTGCATATCACAAGTAACAAAATCATGCCAGTTACATGACCTCACCGACCAAAACGTACCGGTAAAGGTCAGAGAAGGAAATTTTCCATCAAAGTTCGTCACAGAAATCTTCTAAGTGTTGTTCTCAGAGTCCCGGAGGCACCCAGGGAGGCCCCTGGGTCAGTTACTAAACTGCATGCATGCTTCTCCCTAGATTATGAGGAAACCATAGTGAATTCAAAGGTCTCTTACTGGGACCGGACCCACCAGATTTGCCTGGCTGAGCTGGATGTAGAAACATGCACGGGTACTTTTAGAATCTTGACATTTACTCCCCAAAGAAACCACACTTAGAAATTTGAGGAGTGAGCTAAATCTGGAAATAATGAAAATTTGGTATGTATTTTTCAGAGCTGTGATTCAAGTAGATAGTTGGGGTGGAATTTCTTTCTTCCTCTTTTTCCTTCGTCCTTCTGTTTTTCCCTTTCTCTTTTATGTTGGAAAGAGACTTGGTTTTTTTGGAGGGAGGAAAAACTTTTCTCTGGATTGTTTCTTTCCTCTCAATATCAATTTTCTATTAAGTTCCACTGGGATCTGTCCTCGTAAAATAAAGCAGCTTGTACGATCTGCTTCATTAAAATCAAGTTGAATCTGATTCTTTTAGAATGGTAGGGTGTGTTGAAGCACTAGAATATCTCAAAGAAATGAGGCCATTTTCTTTACAAATTCATGTTTTCCAAAGATGAGGGGTTATTGAAAGAATAATTTTCAGTTCCTCTGATGTATATAAAACTGCTACACAGAACTATTATGTAATTTTGAGGAATAAGAGGAATAAAAGAGGACTTTGCTCATCCAAGGCTAGAATTTTTTAATCAACTGAAAATCAGTCTCTATATTTGAGAGCAGCTGATTCCACTGGAAATGTATTAATGCAGAGGCTGATTTTAACATTTCACAACTGTATTTTACTTTCATTTGTAATTGTGATGTGGCAACTACTGTCTGCTTTTTTACATCAAGAAATTTTTAATCAAGTCAATTCTCTGGCCTGGAGAAATGGCACCCCAAAGGACAGAGTTCAAGACCCTTGATTGTTTTAGTCCAGTGCTTCTCAAATTTACTGTGTGTATGAATCAACATGTGGATCTCTTTTAAACTTTAGATTCTAATTCAGTCTATCAGGGGTGGGCCCAAGAGTCTGCATTTCTAACAAGCTCCAGGCGATGCTATGCTGCTGGGCCACAGACCACACTTAGAAAAGCAAGACTTTAGAATATGTTTATATAAAAATTCCATGTTGAAGCATTCTGAAATTGGAGGGGGAATGTGGAATCAAGTGTGTTAGCATGTCTAAGGACAGGCCATTGATTAAATCCTGGGTCAGGAAGATCCCCTGGAGAAGGGCATGGCAACCCACTCCAGTATTCTTGCCAAGAGAATCCTATGGACAGAGGAGCCTGGTAGGTAACAGGCCGCCACGACTGAGCGACTGAACTGAACTGAACTGAGTGTTTGACACTTAGTTAACACACAACTTGTTTCATGTTTTATGAAGGTACAGATTTAATCATTGGCCTGTCCTTGTTGTTGTTGTTGTTGTGTTAAGTCGCTTCAGTCATGTCTGACTCTTTGCGACCCTATGGACTGTTACCCTACCAGGCTCCTCTGTCCATGGGATTCTCTTGGCAAGAATACTGGAGTGGGTTGCCATGCCCTTCTCCAGGGGATCTTCCTGACCTAGGATTTAATCAATGGCCTGTCCTACAGTGGCACCCCACTCCTGTACTCTTGCCTAGAAAATCCCATGGATGGAGGAGGCTGATAAGTTACAGTCCATGAGGTCACTAAAAGTCAGACACGACTGAGCAACTTCACTTTCACTTTTCACTTTCATACATTGGAGAAGGAAATGGCAACCCACTCCAGTGTTCTTGCCTGGAGAATCCCAGGGACGGGGGAGCCTGGTAGGAGGCCATCTGTGGGGTCACACAGAGTCGGACATGACTGATGCTACTTAGCAGCAGCAGCAACAACACTCTTTTAGTAACAAATGAACAACTTAAACTTGAATTCCTTGAGAATGCAGACTATATTTTACTGAGTTCTAGTACAGTGGTCCCCAGCCTTTTTGGCACCAGGGACCAGTTTCATGGAAGACAAAATTTTTCCACAGACTTGAGCAGGGGATGGTTTCAGGATGAGTTAAGCACATTATATTTACCGTGTACTTTTTTCCTGTTATGGTTACATCAGCTCAACCTCAGATCATCAGGCATTAGATCCTGGAGGTTGGGGACCCCTGTTCTTAGTTTTCATATTCCTAGAGCCTAGCAAATGCCCAGGAATCTATAGATGGCCAATTAGTGAGCTGAGCTGAATTGAATCCAATTGAAGTGACTGAATTTCATTAGAATAAGGATGACCTGCTTTTGTATATTTAAAACCACTAGTTATATATTTGTATTGCTTTTATGTACAGATTTAATACTCTGTCAGTAATTTATAATTGATCAATTTTCAGACTTGTTTTCCTTTTAAAAGTATACCCTTAAAATGCAGTGTGAAAAAATAAATATAAATCAAAGGTAGTAAAGATTCAAGAAGCCAAAGCCCTGGTATGCCTAGGAGTATTAAACAAAATTCTATCTCCAGTAAAAGGACTTTGACAATCATTTCTTATTTAAAAATTATATTCTGGAGATAAGAAAGAAGGCATTCCTGGGGTGTTTAGGCAGATTCAAACCTGTTCTTCCCATTTCTGAAAGAATATACTTTAATAGTTCTTCAGTAAATTATACAGATATCAAAATGTTACAGTTAGTATGTTGGCATCCTAAAGGATTTCAGAAAATCACTGTATCAGTTTCAGTATATATGAACAAACTTGAATGCTATTTTTTATTATTTCCTTTCAATACTTGATTTTGCTTCTTGTATTTTTAATAGCTTTATTGAGATATAATTCACATACCCTACAGTTAACTCATTAAAAATCCACAGTTGGCTTTTATTATATTCACAGAGTTGTGTGTATATTGCCATAAAACAATTTTAGAACATTTTCATTACTCCAAAATGTCCTGTACTCCTTAGCTATCACTTCCTGATTCCTTTATCCCCTAATTTATCTTCTGTCTCTGAGCAACTACTAACTTACTTTCTGTCTCTATACATTCATATAAATGGAGCCATACGATGTGTGGTCTCTTGTGTCTGGCTCCTTTCACTCTGTATACTATTTCAAGGCTGATCCATGTGGTAGCATGTTATCAATACTTCATTCCTTTTTATGGCTGTATATTTCATTTGGAGAAGGAAATGGCAACCCACTCCAGTATTCTTGCCTGGAGAATCCCATGGACAGAGGAGACTTGTGTGCTGCCATCCATAGGGTTAGATAAAGAATTGGACACAACTGAGCGACTGAACAACGATATTTCCTTTTGTTTATTTATTTGTTGATGGGCCTCTAGGTTATTTCCATTCCGTTGTTAATAATGCTGCTATAAACATTCATGAACAAGTTTTTGTGTGAAAGTATATTTTTATTTGTCTTGTGTATATACCTACGAGTGGACTTGCCAGGCCATATGTTAACTCTGTGTTTATTAACCTTTTGACCTGTCAGACTCTTTTCCAAAGTGGCTGCAATGCTTTACATTCCCATCAGCAATGTATGAGGAGTCCAGTTTCTCCACATCCTCCACCATCCTGCTATTATCTGTCTTTTTGATCACAGCCGTCGTAGTGGTGTCTCAGCGTTGTTTTGACTTGCATTTCCCTGATGACTTACCATGTTGAGTGTCTTTTCACATATTTATTGACCATTTATATATTTTTTTTCTCTTTTGGGAAATATCTGACAGATTCATTACTTGATAGTGTCCTTTGAAGCAAAGCCTTCAAATATGATGAAACCCAATTTATCTTTTCTTTTGTTCATTGTGTTTTGATACTGATCCAAGAAACCAGTGCCAGTTGAAAGTAACAAAGGGTTTACTCCTAAGAATTTTACAGTTTTCTAGCTGTCACATTTTGGTCTTTGATCCATTTTTAGTTAATCTTTGTATATGATTTCCTTTTATTTTTTTAAGTGCTGTGATCTTGGCTACCATGCAAGTCTAAACAGAGCCCTGAGAACATATCTCTCTGCGGAGTATAACCTTGAAACCTCCAGACATGAGGGCTTAGACATTATTGAGAATGCAGTTGACAATTTGGAGCCCAGGAGTGACAAGCAGAGATTCATGGAGATGTACCCTGCTGCCTTCTGTCCACCAATGAAGTTTGAGTTTCAGTCTCACATGGGTGATGAGGTCAGTATTTGAGTGTTTTAAACATAATGAATTGTTTCTGCTGCTGCTAAGCCACTTCAGTCTTGTCCGACTCTGTGCGACCCCATAGACGGCAGCCCACAAGGCTCCCCCGTCCCTGGGATTCTCCAGGCAAGAATACTGGAGTGAGTTGCCATTTCCTTCTCCAGTGCATGAAAGTGAAAAGTGAAAGTGAAGTCGCTCAGTCGTGTCCAACTCTTAGCGACCGCATGGACGCTCCTCCGCCCATGGGATTTTCCAGACAAGAGTGCTATTACTCTTTCACTGCTGTACCCAGCAGTTTTAAGAATTCTCAATTGATTTCTCACTCCTGCCTTTGCATGGGGTCTTAGCATAATACTCTATGATCAGCTGCTATCACTTTTTAAAGTAAGAGTCAAACACTCCAGTGCCTCCAGAGGCCAAAGAGATGGAGGTGCAAACTGGCTTGCATGTAAGCACTAAACTGTTGAAGGATAATTAATGAGTTCTTCCTTTCCCTCCAAGATATTCATATATAAGTTTAAACCAAAACATTTTGTTGGCCTAATAGAAGCTATCTGAAGATTTCTTATAATCCTGATTTAAAGATCCCCATAAAGAAAAATAATTACTGCTCCTCCGCCCATGGGATTTTCCAGACAAGAGTGCTATTACTCTTTCACTGCTGTACCCAGCAGTTTTAAGAATTCTCAATTGATTTCTCACTCCTGCCTTTGCATGGGGTCTTAGCATAATACTCTATGATCAGCTGCTATCACTTTTTAAAGTAAGAGTCAAACACTCCAGTGCCTCCAGAGGCCAAAGAGATGGAGGTGCAAACTGGCTTGCATGTAAGCACTAAACTGTTGAAGGATAATTAATGAGTTCTTCCTTTCCCTCCAAGATATTCATATATAAGTTTAAACCAAAACATTTTGTTGGCCTAATAGAAGCTATCTGAAGATTTCTTATAATCCTGATTTAAAGATCCCCATAAAGAAAAATAATTACAAATGGCAGGAAAATGAAAGAGAGGAAAAAAGATACAAAACATTTTTTAAGACTCAAGTTATCTCCAGACTGTTAAAATGAGCATTAGAAACGATGTATTATCTTAGGTTCTTCATTGAATTTAGCTTTGTCTTATTCTGTGCAAGGAGAGAATCCATTTAAACCATTTATGAGTTACAGTGGTATATTTATTGTCTGTGAACAGGAGGAAACAAGAAAAACCAATTATTGGAGCATGCTATATAGCACTCGGTGTCCCAGCTGTGCAAAACAATGCTCATAGATTAAAAACTCAATTTTAGCTTGTGGTGACAGTATGTTTTTAAAAATAGATGTTAATTATAATTTCCATGGCAGATTTCTTCTTTAATGCCATAATTTCTTTGGAACACCTAATGTTAAAATTTAGAAGATATGTATGTATGTACCTGATATATTTCTAACCTAATTTTATTTTGCTTGATATAGTGAATTACTTTATTAAAAGTGGTAAGCCGTTTTTATGCCAATAGCACATGAGCTTTACAGGCGAGTGGCTTACCCACCCAGAGTTTTGTTTCTAAAACCAATTGGTTACTGTTTTAATCTTTTGGTTGTGGATGGATATGTTAAACACAGAATGATAAAATGTCACAGACAAGTGATTTCAGTTGGGTTCAGAGTTTTTACTTTTTTAAAAAACTATTATTTTAATATAGTAAGCCTCTTGCCCTTTTTTAGGGCCAGTTCTGCCTGTGAGCGATACTGTCTATGATGTCTTAGAAACTCCATAAAAGGAAACCCTCCTCTGCCAAGACCATTTCTGTGACCAGAAAGATGAAAAGAAATTGTTTGTTTCTAATCTGATTCTACTATAATTAAAAGTCTCTATTTTTTACCCTAATTGAGACTGTGGCCAAAATATCTTTCTACCAAAGCCTAAGACTGGTGACTTTTTCAGTTTCATGATTTGGCTAGTTATTGGCAAGCAAAGCCATGGATGAAAGATACAAAAAATATCACTTTTTCTGAGTTTTCAGTGTGTGCCGAGCAGTGCTGTAAGTGCTTTATGAACATCATCCTATTTCATCCCCACCACAGCCCTATGGCACAGGTACTCTTACTGTCCCCATTTTACAGACAAGGAAACTGAGGTTTAGTAACTTACCGCAGTCACCCAGCTGACTGTAATTGGTAGGCTCTGCCACCTGCCCTGCTTTGCCTGCATGACCATACGTTTGGATCATCCTTCACACTCTGCCAGGTACTTATTCCACAAGATGGGCGTCAGCATCAGAGCTCCATCTCCAGCAGCTGCCCCGTTCTTCAAGGGAGGCTTCCTACAGCTGCTCTCTTCCCAGTCTTATCCAGGCCAAGCAGCTGCATCCCACTCTCGCCACTTACATAACAATTCATATTTAACTCTGAAGTGTCGAGGTGGCTGTTAAAAGTAAAGCGTGTAACTGGACTCTTGACGGGATCTGCGATTCTTGCAGCCTTTAAGCGGGAGAGCCGTGCCTCGGGAGACTGGCTGCGGGGCGCCCGTTGTAACTGTGGTCTCTGATTCCCCACCAGGTGTGCCAGGTCAGTGCCCAGCAGCCCGTCCAAGCAGAGCTCATGCTCAGGCACCAGCAGCTGCAGTCCCGCCTGGCCACACTCAGGATCGAGAACGAGGAGGTAAGCGTGCTTTCCGCCCCCACAAGCGGAAACCAAAGACGGTTTCTCCCTACCTAGGCATTTAACGGTGTGACTGCAATCTCTTCATCATGCGTTTTCAGCTAAAACAGGGTTCCTAAAATACTCGTTATAGAGGATAAATGCAAAGGTTCTGTATTCCACCATGAAAGTATTAGTCACTCAGTTATGTCCAACTCTGTGTGACCCCATAGACGGCAGCCCACCAGGCTCTTCTGTCCATGGGATTTCCCAGGCAGCAGTACTGGAGTGGGTTACCGTTTCCTTCTCCAGGGTATCTTCCCAGGGATCAAACCGGGTCTCCTGCATTACAGGCTACCTCTTCAGCATCTGAGCCACCAGGGAAGACCATAGATGACTGCTTTACCAGGGACTCACTGCATCCACATAACACACTTTTTCTTCTTAAATACTGAAGGTAGTTCCCAATAGATTACCAAATCCAACATATGTCTCAAGAATCTACATGAATATGTGGAAAGAAATGCCTGATATATTAATCCTAATTTTTTTTAATTAGTACTTTTTAATGCTTTTTGGAACTTTAGATTTTTGATACTGAACATGGCGTTACTGATACAATTAGTACAAAGTAGGATTTTAAAATAGTACTTGTGGTAAAACAGTTATCCTCCAATTAAAAATAAAAGTTAAAAAAATACTACTTGAATGGGAGTATAAAACTGTCTATTTGCTGACATTAGTGGACTTAAATGGATAGAACATAAAATGTGAATTATAAATACATGTTGAACCAGAAAGCAGTCGTACAATTCAGCTGCCTGTTTCTGAAATTAATTTAATTGAATCCACATTCTCCTTAAATAAAAATAGGAACCAAAATGTTTCTTGTGTTAGTCAAGGTACTCACTTGTAACTTACAGGAACCCAAATCAAACTTAGTCCAGTCTCACAGCTTACTTATTGGTCAGTGTTTACAGTGGCCTCACTGGTGATTGGATCCTTCATGTGTGTTGGTAGGAAGTCTTTCTCCGTGTCCTGTACTGGGAGATCCAGGACCACATAGTCCCTATAGTTTACCATCTCACCCCTTCTCAGCATCCTTGTCTCTGAAATAGGATCTCCCATTGGCCTGACCTAAGTCATGCTTACTTTTGGTTCAACTGTTACATCCAGGAAATAGGTTTCTCTCATTGGCCAGCCTAGTTTTTGTGTCTGTTCATAGAGCCATTTGATTGACAGCCCCAGCAGAAATATGTATTTCTAGAGGCAAGCAGTTTCCAAAAGGAAGGGATGTAGTACAGAAAAAGGGGGGAGGGGGAACAAACAAGAATTTGCCCTTGATAAAATGATCAAAATTCACTTTAGTGCCCCTCTTTTATTTTAATTTCACTGAGATGTTTTGAACATGTGAATTTGAATATGTGAATGTATAGTTGTTTCTGTTAAGAAAGAGGACCATGTTTATATACCAGAATAGTTTGGTCAAAACCCATTGCAGCCTTTTTTGGTTCTTTCTGAAAGAACCAAACCACCCCTTATGCAAACATGGGTGTTTAAGATGCAACCAGTATGATTAAAACTTCAGTCTCTGTGTAAAGTCCCACTAATGAGCTTTTCCAAAGGAGAACTGTTGCTTTCCCTAAGGTGTTTTTAGAGCTTAGGGTTTAGGCTTGGCATCACAAAATACTCACCTAATAGCAGTTTACTGGATCCTATTAGGCCTAGGGTTTGTATGCATAGTGACTTCCAATTTTTTTTTTTTTTCATGCATATGCTCTGGTGGTTTTATTTGGAAACAGCCTCTAAACTCTAGGAAAATAGTGTGTTATACACAAGGTCAACACTGGCAGCACACAGACCTGTTTTGTTTGGCTTCCACAGTTTAGACCTATTAAAAGTGGGAAAGTGTGGCAACTCTGGCCCTGTGCTGCCTCAAGAAGGGAAAGGCTGGGGTACTTGAATTCCACTTGGCCATAGTCATTCAGCTCCTGATTTTCTTCCATTGGACTAATCCATTTACATTACCCGTCTGGCCTCTGCAACCCTTTGAGTTTGTGACTCTGGTCTTATCCTTTGGGCATAAAGTGGAGAAGCACGATATCTTTATAAACTAACAGGAGTAGACAGTGCTTTCTGAGGGCTAATTTGTTTTGTTTTGTTTTTCTTTTCCTATAGAATTTTTTTTTTTAACTTTATTTTACTTTACAGTACTGTATTGGTTTTGGCATACATTGACATGAATCCATCATGGGTGTACATGAACTCCCAAACATGAACCCCCCCTCCCACCTCCCACCCCACATCATCCCTCCGGATCATCCCCATACACCAGCCCCAAGCTGTAGAAATGAGTGAATTAGCTTGTCCTGAAGTTTCTTGTGGGCATGACAAGTAGTTTATGATGGCTGAAAATGGAACAAACTGTAGTAGAATGGAATCCCCAAGGAAAGGAAGATTTAAGTTGGATTTATGACAACCAGCAGATGTCCTTAGGTATAGAAAGAGGGAAAGAGGTTTCAATATATTTCAAAGTTGGAGACTAAAGCAGTTTGGTTGTCACCCAGCCTCTCCTTGGGACATAAACTGAAGGTGAAGTTGAAATCATGTAACAAGAAGCATTGAGAGCCAACATAAGGAGTTTTAATGCTGTGGGTCAGTTCATTTCAGCACATTTTTTTATTTTTACTTTATTTTACTTTACAGTACTGTATTGGTTTTGGCATACATTGACATGAATCCATCATGGGTGTACATGAACTCCCAAACATGAACCCCCCCTCCCACCTCCCACCCCACATCATCCCTCCGGATCATCCCCATACACCAGCCCCAAGCTGTAGAAATGAGTGAATTAGCTTGTCCTGAAGTTTCTTGTGGGCATGACAAGTAGTTTATGATGGCTGAAAATGGAACAAACTGTAGTAGAATGGAATCCCCAAGGAAAGGAAGATTTAAGTTGGATTTATGACAACCAGCAGATGTCCTTAGGTATAGAAAGAGGGAAAGAGGTTTCAATATATTTCAAAGTTGGAGACTAAAGCAGTTTGGTTGTCACCCAGCCTCTCCTTGGGACATAAACTGAAGGTGAAGTTGAAATCATGTAACAAGAAGCATTGAGAGCCAACATAAGGAGTTTTAATGCTGTGGGTCAGTTCATTTCAGCACAATATTTATTGAGTGACTTTTACATTCCACATATTTTGCCAGATGTGGAACATACAGAGATGAATAAGTTACAGTTAGCTTGTATCTAGTGGAAGAAACAGTCTATGACAAGTCATATATACAATGTGAAAAGTAAGAAAACTAACTTGGGAACAACATAGCAATCATTGTTGATTTGAAGGCCCTGTGTAGCACTTTTCTCCACCATGAATAAGAAATTTGCCTCTGATCTTCCACTGATAGGACAGAAGATTGACACCTTAGTAACAGATCAAAATATACAAGAAACACATGCATAATTCTGTATAATTTTCTGCCTTTGTACAAACTTATATATATATACTCATAAAGTCTAAAATTCACTGGAGTTTAATTAACTAAAAATAATATGACTGCCCAGTGAAAAGATCAAAGTTGAGGGAGAATTTCATCCACACTTAATAAAGCTTAGATAGGGGAGCTAGATAGAATATGACTCTTTTTACCCAATCTTAAATAAGTAAGTAAAGTCACTCAGTCGTGTCCTACTCTTTGTGACCCCATGGACTGCGGCCCACCAGACTCCTCAGTCCATGGGATTCTCCAAGCAAGAATACTGGAGTGGGTTGCCATTTCCTTCTCCATGGGATCTTCCTGACCCAGGGATCGAACCCAGGTCTCCCACATTGGAGGCAGATGCTTTAACCTCTGAGCCACCAGGGAAGTCCTAGACAACCATAAATACTGGGCACCCCTTAGAACTATAGGAGACAATCTTAAAAGGGAGAGCCCACAGACCGCGTCTGGTCACAAAGTTTATTTGCTATACAGTGCTTAATTTTTTTTTTTAATTATTACTGTCATTTAAAAATTGGAAGTTTTGCCTAAAAATATAGAGTTTTTCAGCTTGTAAAAATGAGTTCTTAACATTACTAGACCTTCATTTCTGTAGGATGGTAACTAACTTGGGCTAAATAGTATATATTCCCCTTAGACATAGAACTCATGCTTCCGATTTGCCATGCTCACCACTCAGCCCACTTGTCTATTTTCATTACTTGACTGGTCCTGAAATATATCTGAGTTTTCAGCACTTGTCTTAAAACAAAGAAAAGAGAGAAGTAAGCATTTGTGAAATGACTTCATATACAACTTTACATTTGCCTGTTAAACCTTTTTAAATGAGCTTGTAATTTCATTATGCTGTAAACTTGTACCTTAGTCTTATGATTCCAACTTCTAGCATCCAATCCACAAATATTTTTTAGTGTCCACCATTTATTGTGCCCATAGAATTAAGCAGGGCCTGCTGCCCATATAGCTCCCAATTTTTTCTTCTTCTTTTTTTTTTAACTTAAATATGTAACTTTTTATTAAAACTTTAAAGTAAAATATTAATAAACATACTATTACAGGCAACACTTTGAAAGCAACCTAAATCTAAATGATCATTTATACCATTCTCACTATAAACATTTTCCAAACTCTTTCCAGCCTAATGTTACACAGCTTTCTGAACGTTTACAGCTCAAGTGAAATAGATTCAGAGGTACAGACTTCCAGTTACAAAATAAATGAGTCAAAGGAATGAAATGTACAGAATGAGGAATATAGTCAATAGCTATGTGATATCTTTGTGATATGTGACAGATGGTAACTAGGCTTAAGGTGGTGATCTGCTGTAGGTCAATTATACTTCAAAAACAGACAAACATACAGAAAAAGAGAAGGGAGGGGAGGTAAGGGAGAATTAGATGAAGGTCATCTAAAAGTACAAACTTCTAAGTTATAAGATAAATTTTTATTTAATACTAGGGGTGTAATGTACAACATGATTAATATAATTAACACTGCTGTGTGTTATATATGAAATTTGTTAAAAGAGTAACTTTTTTTTTGGTTCAGTGAGATGATGCCTATTCACTGAACTTATTGTGATAATCATTTCATGATGTATGTTAAGTCAAATCATTATGCTCTGTATTTTAAACATATGCAGTGATATATGCCAATTATATCTCAACAAAACTAGAAGGAAAAAGGAAGAAAAGGGAAGGGAAAGAAAAAGTTTACTTCTAGGCTTTGTTATAGGCATTTCAGCTTAGGGTCATTCTTGTGGCTTCTTTGTTTTAAACCTAGCCTCTGGAGGAATTTCCCATAGATCACATTTCTCTTTCCTTAGAGTTCCTCATTTCTCCCTTTGTTGCAGGAAATGGGATGTGAAAGGATGGTCATGTCCCAGGTTTCAGGCGAGTTCCTAGAATGGGCCACCAAGTGAGGCTCCTTGGCTTCACACAGGAAAGAATTCAAGAGTGAGGAAAGGTAAAGTCAAAAAGAGTTTATTTAGAGAGATAAACATTCCCTAGGCAAAATGCTGTTGTCTCAGAAGCAGCCCAGGATGATTAGTTTTTATGGGCTGGATAATTGCATAGCTAACAAGTGGGAAGAGTATTCTATTTGGGACAAAGGGCAGGGATTTCCAGGAATTGGGCCTCAGAATTGGCACAGTTACTGTGAATGTGTCCTTTAGCATATGCTAATATGCAATATATTAGCATATGCTAATTAGCCAAAGATGGAAAAGCTGTATACAGTCAACAAAAACAAGACCGGGAGCTGACTGTGGCTCAGATCCTTATTGCAAAGTTCAGGCTTAAAAGAAAGTAGGGGAAACCACTAGACTATTCAAGTATGACCTAAATTAAATCCCTTACGATTATACAGTGGAAGTGAGAAATAGATCAAGGGATTATTCTGACAGACAGAGTTCCTGAAGAACTATGGACAGAGGTTCGTGACATTGTACAGGAGACAGTGATCAAGACCATCCCCAAGAAAAAGAAATGCAAAAAGGCACAGTGGTTGTCTGAGGAGGCCTTACACATAACAGAAAAGAAGAGAAGCTAAAGGCAAAAGAGAAAAGGAAAGATACAGCCATTTGAATGCAGAGATCCAAAGAATAGCAGGAGAGATAAGAAAGCCTTCCTCAGTGATCAATGCAGAGAAACAGGGGAAAACAATAGAATGGGAAAGACATCTCTTCAAGCAAATTAGATATACCAAGGGAACATTTCGTGCAGAGATGGACCCAGATAAGCACCTCTGTGTGATCCCTCACCTAGAGCCAGACATCCTAAAATGCGAAGTCAAGTGGGCCTTAGGAAGCATCACTATGAACAAAGCTAGTGGAGGGGATGGAATTCCAGTTGAGCTATTTCAAATCCTAAAAGATGACGCTGTGAAAGTGCTGCACTCAATATACCAGCAAATATGGAAAACTCAGCAGTGGCCACAGGACTGGAAAGGGTCAGTCTTCATTCCAATCCCAAAGAAAAGGCAATACCAAAGAATGCTCAAACTACCGCACAGTTGCACTCATCTCACACGCTAGCAAAGTAATGCTCAAAATTCTCCAAGCCAGGCTTCAACAGTATGTGAACCGTGAACTTCCAGGTGTTCAAGCTGGTTTTAGAAAAGGCAGAGGAACCAGAGATCAAATTGCCAGCATCCGTTGTATCATCAAAAAAGCAAGAGAGTTCCAGAGAAACTTTGGCTTTATTGACTGCACCAAAGCCTTTGACTGTGTTCAGTTCAGTTCAGTCACTCAGTCATGTCTGACTCTTTGCAACCCCATGGACTGCAGCACACCAGGCTTCCTTGTCTATCACCAACACCCAGAGCTTACTCAAACTCATGTCCATTGAGTCGGTGGTGCCATCCAACCATCTCATCCTCTGTCGTCCCATTCTCCTCCCGCCTTCAATCTTTCCCAGCATCAGGGTATTTTCCAATGAGTCAGTTCTTCGCATCAGGTGGCCAAGGTATTGGAGTTTCAGCTTCAGCATCAGTCCTTCCAATGAATAGTCAGGACTGATTTCCTTTCGGATTGACTATTCGGATCTCCTTGCACTCCAAGGGATCCTCAAGAGTCCTCTCCAACACAACAGTTCAAAAGCATCAATTCTTCGGCATTCAGCTTTCTTTATGGCCCAGCTTTCACATCCATACAAGACTACCGGAAACACCATAGCTTTGACTAGACAGACCTTTGTTAGCAACGCAATGTCTCTGCTTTTTAACATGCTGTCTAGGTTGGTCATAGCTTTTCTTCCAAGGAGCAAGCGTCTTTTTCTGAAGAATTGATGCTTTTGAACTGTGTTGTTGGAGAAGACTCTTGAGAGTCCTTTGGACTGCAAGGAGCTCCAACCAGTCCATACAAAAGGAAGTCAGTCCTGAGTATTCATTGGAAGGACTGATGCTGAAGCTGAAACTCCAGTACCTTGGCCACCTGATGCAAAGAACTGACTCATTGGAAAATACCCTGATGCTGGGAAAGATTGAAGGCGGGAGGAGAACGGGATGACAGAGAATGAGATGGTTGGATGGCATCACTGACTCAATGGACATGAGTCTGAGTAAGCTCCAGGTATTGGTGGTGGACAGGGAGGCCTGGCGTGCTGCAGTCCATGGGGTTGCAAAGAGTCGGAAGCAACTGAGGGACTGAAATGAAATAAACCGGATGTGTTACAATGAGTGTATAATGAGGCTCAAGGTGTACTGGGAGTTGAATCTTCTGCCATCTTGGGCCCAGTTGTTTCAGTTTTTGTTGGATCCTCAATGGCTGTGTCATTCTTTGAATGGTTGTGTACTTCCCTCTTCCCTCCTGTTTCACCTTTATCAAAGCCAAAGAAATGGAAAATGAATTGCATAAGTAAAGCAATTAGGTCTTCCTTTTTTTTTTAGGACAGTCTTACTTTTAACTTGTTGGCCCTATTTTCAGACCATTTGTACCAATATTTGGTTCAGTAAATACAGCTTTCACAAGCATGTCACTTCTATGCCATAATTAAAACTGTCACACATATGAAAACATCTAGTCTCTCTTAAATTATAGTAGATTTAGCCCCCTGAAGGGAATAGAAACAAGAATAGTCTATAATCAATTCTTCACTTAAGTTGCATCAGTGTTTAATGGACATATAAATTTTGCTGCACCACTTAAGTCTTTCATCAACAGTTCACGAAGGTTTCTTTAACAGACTATTCTCAAAATACAGTCCTTAAACAGGATATTTTCAAGAAAAATGAATAATATTTTAAGCAAATGTGTGAGATAATTTTCATGGCACGGATAATTGAGGGGGAAAGTAAGAGATGCTTTGGTTTTACCTTCTGTTATCAGTTATACTTTCTGTTACCCCAAAATTGGTGTTTGCCTCTTGGTGGATGTCAAAAGATGCAGCCAAACCAAAGCGCAGGAAGATTTACAATTTCTTGCAGCAAGTAAGAACATTGAGAATCTTTCCCAAAATAGTGTCTCCTCAGCAGCAAGAATTGGGGAATTTTAAACCCAAAGGCAATGGCACCTGCACTCCAGTACCCTTGCCTGGGAAATCCCATGGGTGGCGGAGCCTGGTGGGCTGCAGTCCATGGGGTCGCTAAGAGTCGGACACGACTGAGCAACTTCACTTTCACTTTTCACTTTCATGCATTGGAGAAGGAAATGGCAACCCACTCCAGTGTTCTTGCCTGGAGAATCGCAGGGACGCCAGAGCCTGGTGGGCTGCCCTCTATGGGGTCGCACAGAGCAGCTTAGCAGCAAACCTAAAGGCACATGCATGTTCTGAAGGGGTTTAAGCAGAGGAGAATTTCAGCATAGACTTGGGGGCAAAGGTCAGCAGAATCCAAGCTTTAGTTGATTGAGATCAGGAGGGTCAATATCTTCATTCCATCCTTTACGTGCGTGGGAGCCTTTGAGGTCCTACAGAACTCAAAGATATATGATTATGTGTATTTCTTGAGGGAAGACTGGAACCCTGTCTTATCACTGCACTGCTGCTAAGTCACTTCAGTCGTGTCCAGCTCTGTGCGAACCCATAGACCCCACCAGGCTCTGCCGTCCCTGGGATTCTCCAGGCAAGAGTGCTGGAGTGGGTTGCCATTGCCTTGTCCAATGCATGAAAGTGAAAAAAGAAAGTGAAGTCGCTCAGTCACATTCAACTCTTAGCGACCCCATGGACCACAGCCTACCAGGCTCCTCCGTCCATGGGATTTTCCAGGCAAGAGTACTGGAGTGGGGTGCCATTGCCTTCTCCGTATCACTGCACTACTGTTTGACAAACTATTCTGTGTTCCCTTGAGATCATGGATTACTGAGACCTGTTCAAGGGTAAGTGCTGGGCTTAGATCACAAAATAGCTGAGGCTACAGTGTCTCCTCTTATGTCAAGAAAGCCATTCATTCCTGGTTGTCTTTCTCTGGGGACCCCCTAACCTATCTGCTTTACATTTCTATCTGTGGTACAAGAATCACATCTCCCTCCCACATTTCCCCTAATACCACTGACTGCAGCAGAATCCCAAGCCATGTCCATCATTGATCAGACTCTTAAGGGCAGTTGTCAGACTCTTCTAAGACTTGGCATAAGATGTGAAGCTTGATAACCACTGAATCATGGTTGCGGTGTCTGATGACCGCTGTGGCGTTAGCTTCATTTTTCTTTACTTAAGTGATTCTTACTTGCCTAAAACCTTCTACTGATGAGCTTGACAATAAAAGCCCAATTAAAAGCTAACTGCCCTTTGTCCCTTAAATGATAACATCATCCTGGCCAAAATTGAAAAGAGGGTCAACTGTTTTTCATTGAAAACATGTATTTTTAGAAGGGGTCTGTGGTGTGTGTGTGTTTGTGTGTAAACATGTATTTTTAGAAGGTGTGTGTGTGTGTATTTTGTTTCAAATAAGCTTTAACTTATTGGAGGGAGGGCCCCGATCCAGGAGAATACCAAGCAGAATGAGAAGAATTTCTGCAAATGGTCTAAAAGTGACCGGCAGGCTAGGACATCCAGAAGAAAATGGCAGAGCTCAGGATGACCGTCAGCAAGGAGACCCCGTGCTGTTGGTGTATGCCAAGTATTCCTCTGGAGTCTCGATTTGGAAGGAGGAAGACTTCAGTATCCACTGTCCCTTCAGTTCATTTTCACTGCTGTCTGGAGAATCTGCTGTGTTCCAGACACTGTGCTGGTTAATAAGCTCTCCCTGACCTCAAGGTGCTCCCACTGGAGACAGAAGACAGAGGCCTTCTATACATTGTGGTATAGGTGCTCATGAGAAATGGATTTGAGATCATGCTCATCAGACCACGGTTGTTTAAAGGTCCACCCAGATGGGTCATTAAATCAGAGTCTAGCGGCTGTAGGAAAGCAGGCTTTCTGAGATGCGGCTGACTCAGAGACATTGTTCCGAGAGCTCTAGGCAATGATGATGTTCTCATCTTTGGATTAAGTTGTATCATTGCTGAGAATAAATTTTGCTCAGAAAATTTTGTTCTCAGAAGTCAGGAGAGCCTGGTATTTGTAAACAGGTGTCTTGTAAACAGGCATCTCAAATGCAAGTATGTAGATTTTAAACTTGCATCTTAAGTGCAAGTAGGTAGATTGCTAGTGTGAATTCATCAGGAATGGTAATACAACCCTTTCCCAATCCGAGGGGAGGGGTAGCAAAAGTTGGACTGTTTTTTCAAATCTGGCCACACCTTACCCAGCACTGATAAAGTCACCAGCATCTGTGCCCCCTGTTGAGGTACCAGGGGCAGAGGAAGTATGCCGCCACTGCTCCTGCCTTATATGGCCTGTGCCAGCAGTAAGTTTCTGTACCCTTGGTCGATTAACTATGGCATTAATCCAATTCGTATGTGTGGGTGGATGTATGTGGTCTCTTTCTCCTAACTTTTACTGCGTATGAAATGATACAGTGCTGTAATTGAAATACTTTCAAGGTCAGTGTTGGCAAGGAGGGAGTAGTTAAGTGGGGAGGTAGGACAAGGCTCAGGAGTTATCAATGGAGTGACGAGTCTTAAAGGGCGAATAGGCCTGCAGCAGGTGCATGACACCAGACACAGTGCCATAAAATAATGTCTGTGTTAGGGGTTAAATTGTATATGCTCCCCAAATTCATATGTTGAAGTCCTAACCCCCGTACTTCAGAAGGCGACCTTATTTGAAGATATGGTGTTGTCACAGAGGTAATCAAGTTAAGGTGACTCAGTGGTAAAGTGGTAAAGAATCTGCTGCCAATTCAGGAGACGCGAGTTTGATCCCCGAGTCAGGAAGATCCCTTGGAGAAGGAAATAGCAACCCACTCCCATATTCTTGCCTGTGGGAAATCCCATGGACAGAGGAGCCTGGTGGGCTATAGTCCATGGGCTCCCAAAAGAGTTGGATGCGACTTAGCGACTAAAACAACAGTCAGGTTAAAGTGCCGTCATTAGGTGGACCTAACCGGTGGGATCAATGTCCTTGTATTTAGGGGAAATTTGAACACAGAAACACAGATGGAGAGAAGACAACGATGATGACCATGTATACGCCAGGAAGGCAGGGCTGCGACAGCTCCTTCCTCACAGCCTCGGAAGGCGCCAGCCCTGCCCACACCTTGATCTCAGGCTTCTGGCCTCCAAAACTATGAGGCAATAAGTTTCTGTTATTTAAGCCACACCGTATGCGGCACTTTATTACAGCAGCGCTAGAAAGCTAGTGTGTTCAGAAAATGAAATTTCTTGTTTTCTCTAATAACTGTAATGTCCTGGGGAAGAAAGGCAAAGCACCCATCTACAGAAGCCTTCAGAAATCTCCTCTCCCCCGTCATTCATTTGGATCTGCATCTCAGAGTCCAGGCCACCTGGACACTCCCCTGGTACCTCACGTTCTTCAGGGTTTTTCATAATTCCTTGTCATGTTTTTGGCTTCTCCTCTCCCAAACCCAATTGCATCTCCCTGCTACTGATGGGGAGTCGTTACAAGCCTCTTGTTAGCTGTTTCGTATTTGCCTCATTATGTTCTCCCCTGTGACTTATTAACATGGCCTGTGTGTGTCAGAAGCTAGTGTTCTTCGTCAGGAACAGCCCATGGGATAATATATAGTCCCAGCCACTGTGTCTGATGGCTTCTGTCATCCTTTATTCTTCCTGACAGTTCCAATTTAACCTTGACACTTACTTCTGAGAAAGAAGTTAAGAAAAAGAAAAATAGTATTGTTGAGATTGACAAGAAATCACATGACTACTGCTGGTCCACAGTATGGGCCATAGTCTCTGGGTCTGTTCCAAGGGCTTGGGTGGGTGTGATACCTGCTAGGTCACTGGACAGATCCTTGAAGGGCAGGACTGGCCCCAGACTGCAGCTGAGCATAGCTAGATCTAAGTCACAAGTCCGCTATAGGGTCCATAGCTGGCACCAAGGTCTGCATGCAGGCCAGCCTCTAGGGGCACAGATGAGCATGTCTCTCTCCTGGTTCCTAGGTAGGCAGGACTGCTCTTGGATCGCTACTGAGAGGAACTGGATTCAAGTTACAGGGCACTTCAAGATCCAAATTTGGACAGAGTTTGGTGGGCCTGCCCCTGGAAACACAAATGGGCTTATTTCTTGTTGAGTCCCTAGGGTAGCTATAATTTTTCATAGGCCATTGCTAAGAGGTATTGGAACCAAGTTACAGGGCTACTGTATTATTCACATTTGGACTGAGGTTGGCGGGCCTGCTCACAGTACACAAGTGTGCCTCTTGGCAGGTCCCTGGGCAATAGGACTGCTCTCAGGCCAAGGCTGGGAGGAACTGCAACTGCATCATAAGCCCTTCTAGGGTCCACAGCCAAGGCCAAGATCAGCAAGGTTATTTGGGGCACAGGTGGGCTTGACCCCTCCTGGGTCCCTTGGCAGGTAGTGCTGGTGGCAGTACCAATGCCAAACAGGATTGTAGCTGAGCCTACAAGGGAACAGAGCTATTTCCAGGTCCTGTTGCCAGGACCAAGGTTGGCAACCCTGCCAACAGCTTTCTCATGTCGGTCCTCGTCAGCTGTGGGCTCCAGTGAGGTTTTACAAGCTCCCACCTAGACCCCAAAGCTCCCACAAAGTCATTTTGTCCATGGATGGCTGCCAGAGTATTGTTTCTGTGGGGGTATGTGAATAGCAGACCTCTTATTCTACCCTCTCACTGACATCACCTACAAGATGGTGAGTCTTCTCCTTCAGCCTGTAGATATACAATCATGACTTAAAGTAACTACTTCTAATGTTATTTTTAAAGTCATCATTAGTATGCTTTTTTCCCAGTGTCCTTTGCATTGTGCATATCCTGAGGAATAATGACTAAATCTATTACAATTTTTGCCTCCTTTTAAAATTTACTCTGTCACATGACTTCTCTAAGCCTCTGAAATAGAATGATAGCTAGTGTTTCTTCTCGAAACAATATTCTGTTGATCAAATAGACAACTAAAAGTTGAACATATTTCAAAAACATATTGCACTAAACATACTATTTAAAAACTGAACATATTTCTACTTTCTGTAATGCTGGACCAAGTCACTCAGCTGATTCTTTCAACATATCACTAGCCAGGGCAAGGCACATAGCCAAGGCTGAAATCCATGACCTAAGGAGCCATGTGCTCTTGAAAGGAAGAGCATCGGACTATTTTGAACAGAAATAAAATCTAGTGACTCTGAACTATTAGTGCCCCTAATGACTTGGAAAAATAAATGAATATTCTCTCAGGATGATAATCTCACCTTAGAGCTCAAATAATTCTACCCAAAATGTACAGCAAAGATAACTAGGTACATAAGGAGACAAGACATAATGAGTGGTAGCCAGAAGACATAACAGACAATAGAAACAAGTTATCAGAAACAAACTGTAAAAGACCTCTATACTGTGTTTAAGGAGATGAAAGCCAAGCGTAGATTTCAGCAGGGCACTATTATAACCTATAAACAGTGAAATAAATTTGAAAATGAACCACACAGAAATTCTAGAGTTGAGAAATATAGAAATACCAAAATACCAAAAAATACCAAAGTACAGAAATACCAAAATACAGAAAAATCCAAATTAATAAATTGGTGCATGGTTTTAACATCAGATTAGACACAGCTGAAGAGTGAATTATCAAAATGAAAGAAAAATTAGAAGAAAGTAATCAAAATGCAGCATGGAAAAACAAAAGGATAAAAAAATATGAAGAGAATGGTAAACAACAGAGGACATAAACTTCCAGAAAAAAATGATAAAGAAAGTAGAGTTGATATTTACAAAGGTAATTTTATCTGAAGTTTTATCAGAGCTTAAGAAAACTACCACACAATTCAAGAAGTCTGAATATATTTAAAATAAGCTTTTAAAATCCTTACCTAGACGCATGATAGTTAAACTATAAAGAACTTTAAAAGCAGCTGGAGAAAGGAAGCAGAGTTCTTTCAAAGTATGATAAACTGACAGTAAACTTCTCATTCAATATGAAAGCCACAAGAAAGTACAGTGATACCCTAAATGTACTAAAGGAAAGGAACTGCCCACCAGGGGGAAAAAGATATCTTTCATAATTGAAGGTGAAATAAACTGCTACTGCTGCTAAGTCATGTCCAACTGTGTGTGACCCCACAGACAGCAGCCCACCAGGCTCCCCCGTCCCTGGGATTCTCCAGGCAAGAACACTGCAGTGGGTTGCCATTTCCTTCTCCAGTGCACGAAAGTGAAAAGTGAAAGTGAAGTTGCTCAGTCGTGTCCGACTCTTAGCGACCTCATGGACTGTAGCCCACCAGGCTCCTCCGTCCATGGGATTTTCCAGGCAAGAGTACTGGAGTGGGGTACCATTGCCTTCTCTGGGTAAAATAAAAGACATTTTAAAATCAATGAATTCTCAGTTCACTGCCAGCAGATTCATGCTGAAAAGAATTTCTAAATAGAAAACAAATTTATGGTTACCAAAGGGAAAGAAGAAGGATAAATTAGGAGTATGGGATTAACAGATACACATTACTGTATATAAAATAGATATTTGTCATTCAGTCACTAAGTTGTGTCTCTTTGCAACCCCATGGACAGCAGTACACCAGGCTTCCCTGTCCTTCACCATTTCCTGAAGCTTGCTGAAACTCATGTCCATTGAGTCGATGATCCCATCCAACTATCTCATCTTCTGTCACTCCCTCTCCTTATTGTTATACAGATGTAGCAATAAGAATTTACTGTATAGCACAGAGAACTATATTTAATATCTTGTAATAACCTATAATGGAAAAGAATCTAAAAAACTATGTTTGTGTATATATATAATATAACTGAATTACTTTGCTGTATACCTGAAACTAACATAATATTGTAAATTAAATCTATATTTTTTTAAAGAATTTCTAAAAGATCTTAAAAATGTAAGGGATAGAAATCTAAGAATGTAATAATCATGTGGATAAAGCTAAATGAATGCTGACCAGATCACAATAATGTCTTATATATAAATGTATACAAATATTTACATATATATCATGTTATGAAACATTACCAAAAAAAGCATATAATTCAGGAAATGCGAATGGTTTCAAGATGTTCTAAACTCTGTACAGGCTTCCCTGGTGGCTCAGTGGTAGGAAATCCACCTGCCAATGCAGGAGATACGAGTTCAATCCCTGGGTCAGGAAGATCCTCTGGAAAAGGAAACGGCAACCCACCCCAGTATTCTCGCCTAGGAAATCCCATGGAGAGGAGCCCAGAAGGCTACAGTCCCTGGGGTCAAAAAAGTGACAGACACGACTTGGCAACTAAACAGCAACAACAAACCCTGTACATTGTCTGGGAAGAGGATAAAGTGATCGATTTACGAAGATTCTCTGATAAGCAAAGGTGGAAGATAAATTGTTGAAAAGCTAATTGTGGAAGATAAATTGAAAAGCTTCCAGAAGATAGCATAAAATCGTATGCTACTTATGACTACTTATGAGATGGGAAAATATTTCTTAAATAGGACAGAAAAAGCCCTGATTTCAAAGGAAAGGATTGGTCAATTGATTACATTAAAACTAGAGACTGTCTAAATACTATAGAAAGAGTAAAAGCCACAGTATAGAGTAGGAAAAGATACTTGCAACACATATAGCTAACAAAAAACTCATGTACATATTACAGATCAGTAAGAGAAAGGCTCATCACCCAATATAAGATTGAGCAAGAGAGAGAATCTAAATTGCCTTAAACATGTGATGATGTGCTCAATCTCAGCCATCAGAGAAATGCAGATTAAAACCACAATGTGATAATAGTTACACACCCAGTGTAATGATTCATTAGGTTTTTTGTTTTTTCTTTCGGCCTTGCCACAAGGCATGTGGGATCCTAGTTCCCCAACCAGGGACAAGCCCATGCACCCAGCAGTGGGAAACTGCCAGGGAAGTTCCATCAGCACAGTGGTTTAATCTTTTAAGACTGACAGTACCAATTGTTGAGGATGTCGAGTAATAGGAATTCTCCTCCTGTGTTGGTGGGAATACAAATGAGAATAATAACTTTGCAAAACAGTCTGGAATACCCAATAAGCCGCAAGTCTACTCAAGTATGTGTGGCCCAACAAAAATGTGTTCATAGCAATATTATTCATAGTGGCCCCAAATCAGAAATAAGTCATCTATCACCAGTAAAAGGGATGAATTATATTCTTACAATGAATATTCAGCAGTGAAATAGTATACTCAGAAGAAATGAATAAATCTTGCTATATAAAGCTGAGCAAAAGAAGCAAAACAAAAATCCTACATACTATAGTACTTAGTAACTACCTTTGGGGAGGAGAAAAGCATGTGTGGTGATTGGGAGAAGCAGAGGGTACTCACAATGTACTAGATTTCTTTATCTGAGTGGTAATCACATAAATGTGTTCAGTTGGTGATAATTCATAAAGCCATACTTATTGTTTATGCATTTTTCTGTGTGTAATTTCACTTCAGTTAAACTGAAGGTTCTTTAAAACAAAATTTAATTGAGAGTACCCAGTGATACATGAGATTTACAAGAACTCATGTATGAATGATGTCCTCCTTAGGATAATTTGGAATAAAGCCTCTCCTTATATTTGTGACATGAGGTATTATTTACCTGTCTCTCTCCCCTGTTGTTATTGTTCATTTGCTAAGTTGTGTCCGACTCTTTGAGACCCCATGAACTGCAGCACACCAGGCTTCCCTGTCCTTCACCTTCTCCCCAAGCTTGCTCAAACTCATGTCCATTGAGTTGGTGATGCCATCCAACCATCTTATCCTGTCGCCCCCTTCTCCCCTGGCCCTCAGTCTTGCCCAGCATCAGGGTCTTCTTCAATAAGTCGGCTCTTTGCATCAGCTGGCCAAAGTATTGGAGTTTGAGCATGAGCCCTTTCAATGAATAATCAGTGTTGATTTCCTTTAGGGTTGACTGGTTTGATCTCCTTGCTGTTCCCCCAGTGGACTCTGAACTTTGGACGGGAGGGCCTGTGCTCCCATTTCTGACTGACAGTGGTTTCTCACTGAGTGTGGGATTCATAAAATAAGGTACTCACTGGAGAGATGTACTCCTGTTCCCAGGTTAAGAAAACGACTGAGGCCACCCTGCAGACAATACAGGATATGGTCACTATCGAGGACTACGATGTTTCTGAATGCTTCCAGCACAGTCGCTCCACAGAGTCTGTGAAGTCCACCGTCTCTGAAACCTATCTGAGTAAGCCCAGCATCGCCAAGAGAAGAGCCAACCAGCAGGAGACCGAGCAGTTCTACTTCATGGTACGCCTGCTGCTTCCCCAGCCTCTTTGGGGCTCCAATCTGGGGTTCCCCAGCTCTGCTTTTGGAATTGCATCAGAATCATCCCAATTCAGCAATTCTGGGATACAGTTTAGGAGATAGTGCTGATACGCAGACAAAGTTAAAAAGGGCTTCTCTAAAACAGAACTTTTAAACGATCTCATGAACATACATGTCACTACAAGAGCTTGTTAAAATGCAGGTTCTGATGCCAATAGTCCTGGCACGGGGGGCACTGAGAGTTCACACTTCTCATAGGCTGATGCCGCTGGTCTGCATCAGAAGCATACTTTGTATAGCAAGATTCTAGGATCTAGAAGGTAAGAATGGCTGGATTTTTAGATATCCTGTGGCAAGTTCCTTGACATCAAATAATTTCTTTTAAAGTTAAAAAATGTATCTTTCCTTTTGCAGAAACTCAGAGAATATTTGGAGGGTAGTAATCTCATCACAAAACTTCAAGCCAAGCATGACTTGTTGCAGAGGACGCTTGGAGAAGGTCAGTTATCTGACAGAGTTGGGGAGATGACCTGGATTATATCTTGTGTTGTGTATGTGTTCCATGAAGAATGTGAGCCGTGAATTTGTGCTGGAAGAAGCAGAAAACAGCATATGTTTAGATTTGGCTTTATCTGTGTAAGAATCAAATTTTCCCTGGAGCTATTTCCTTTTGTCCTTTTTTCTTTTGGAGGCTGTGCCACACTTCCCAGGTGGCTCAGTGGTTCTGCCTGCCAAGCAAGAGACGTGGGTTCAATCCCTGGGTTGTAAAGATCCCCTGGAGAAGGAAATGGCAACCCACTCCAGTATTCTTGCCTGGAAAATCCCATTGACAGAGGNAGCTATTTCCTTTTGTCCTTTTTTCTTTTGGAGGCTGTGCCACACTTCCCAGGTGGCTCAGTGGTTCTGCCTGCCAAGCAAGAGACGTGGGTTCAATCCCTGGGTTGTAAAGATCCCCTGGAGAAGGAAATGGCAACCCACTCCAGTATTCTTGCCTGGAAAATCCCATTGACAGAGGAGCCTGGCAGGCTAGAGTCCATGTGGTCGCAGAAGACTCAGACATGACTGAGTGACTAAACAACATGCGACTTACGGGATTGAGTTCCCCAATCAGGGATGGAACCCAGGCTCCTGTCAGTAACGGGGGGGCAGAGTGCTAACCACTGGACCACCAGGGAATTCTCCAAAATTATTTTCCCTATAAACGTTATGCTAACTTGGAGGCAGAACAGTGAAATCTAGGGCTGAAAAGCCAACACAGAGCTGCAAAGAAGGGTCTTCAGAGCCCCAGTGCTTCCAGGAGTACAGAAGTATAAGGAACTGCGCCTGTTCCCACCTGCTGACAGCCCCCTCTTCTGCCCCAGTCACGTCTTCCTGTCCTTGGTGTACTTCCCCGCCCTTCCCTTTTGTTTAAATGGGCTGGTATTTGTTGTCCCATCTATTGCCTTTTTGGACTCTAGAAACCAGTTAAGCCAGTTTGGGTGCCTTCTCTCCCCCTACTCCCCCCCCCACA
>SJYX01003648.1:148893-159492 GCA_006410675.1 Oreotragus oreotragus | reverse complement strand
TCTCTGTGTGCCAGGCATTGTTCTGAGCTGTATATTTAACTGAGCACTATTTCCCCATTTTTCACAGATGGGAAAACTGAGGAGAGAGAAAGGATTACAAGCAAAGGGGATAGTGTTACTGTAGATGTTTTTTTCTTTTCATCTTTGTGAAATTTAAAAAGGGGAGGAAAAAACCACCAGGTCCCTATCCTAAGTACCTCAGTACCAGTCGGTAACACATTTAATTCTTATTTTTCATACTAGATCTTGCTGGAAGTTATAAAAAGTGAAAGACAATACAGATGGGAAAGGGAAATCGGGGAGCGAGTTGTGTGAACAACTCAGGCTAAAAAGAGTTGACCTAAACTCTTGCCTCCTACAGTTTTAGAACTTTCCTGCCCAGAAAAGAAGGTGTTTCTATCACCTTATCTCCTGGTCTCCTCCAAAGGACTCTATCCTCAGGGGATGTCCACATGTAGAAAGGTCGTCATAACCTGAAATACCATGAATTGTAGTTAGAATGCCAGACTCTAAGATAAAAGGCCAATTTTACTTAGAAAAAAAAAATAACAAAGTACTAAAAAGTGTCTTAAAAAATTATTGTTGCTAAGTCATGTCTGATTCTGCAACCCAATGGACTGCATGCAGCAAGCCAGGCTTCCCTGTCCTTGCAATATCTCCCAGAGTTTGCTCAAACTCACGTCCATTGAGTCAGTGATGCCATCCAACCATCTCACCCTCTGTCATCCCCTTCTCCTCCTGCCCTCAATCTTTCCCAGCATCAGGGGCTTTTCCAGTGAATCAGCTCTTCACATCAGGTGACCAAAAGATCAAGTAACTAAATATAATGTGTGAATATTCATTCGATTATGAATCAAAAATCAAAAGTTATAAAAGATGCTTTAGTGATAATTGGGGAAATTTAAATATAGACTATATTATTGAATGAATTTTTCATTTCCCTAGATATGATAAATTTATGAAGGAGAATATTCTTATTATTTAGAAATGCTTGCTAAGTGTCCTAATTCTGCAACTTATTTTCAGATGGTTCAGGAAAAAAGACATATGTAAGAATGAGGGAGAGAGAAGGAAATAAAGGCATTATTGTAAAATGTTATCAGTTGGGAAATCTCTGTGAAGGTATAAGAATGTTCCCTCTACCAGTCTTTCAGTTTTTCTGTAACAGAAGTTTGAGCCTTAAAAAAGAAAAAGCCCTTTTTTTTTCTTTGAATAATTGTCTTACCTCAGCTATTATGTCTTTTTCTTGTTTTTCTCCTCATAATATGTGAAGTCTTCTTCTTTTTTTCCATTTTTCACAAATGCCTTATATTTCAGTGATGCCCCAAGGTCATTGCCCGTCCCAAAGCATAAATTATCTTAAGTGCAGCTGAATACTTACAGTACTGAAGACACCACTTAAGAAATTGTGAGTTGGAGGGAATGAAGTAGTGGGTGAATTCATTCTTGGAGCTGCAGGCAGACATGTGTTAATACTCAGATCACATTCTGAAACCTTTATGGTACTCATTCTACTTAGATTCCTTTCTGTCTCCTGGAGAGGAAGCCCCACTGGTTGATATGATTTTATATGATATGATTTTATGGCTAAGGCTATATTTTAGCCAGATTCTGTCTTTAGCTGCTGAATTGTATAAAGCTATATCATACCTGGTGAACTCTGTGCCAGGATTTCTCCTCTTGTAATTTCTTTCAGTGGTTTCCAGTGTCCTAGTGACACAAGCTGTGTTCAGATATTGCAGAAGTTTACTGAATTGTTTTTTTTGTGCACAAGGAACTGGATTGTTCTCATCCGGGGCCAGCAGACACACTGGCTGCAGACCTCTCTGCTCCCCAGCCCTTGGTCACAGCCTGGGCTTGATGCTAGCAGCTTTGCCCAGCGAAGACTGAGCGTGCAGGACATGCCCCATCTTTCAGCTCTTGTGAGCCCTTCAGCTTTCCACACAAGCCCTGTTCACATTAATAGGCTTACACCAAGGGGTGACCAGGAAAGTTAATGGCTCCTGTCCCACAGTGAGATTATCCAATGGCAAGCCCTTAAGAAGGGCTCCACCTCTGGGGTGGGCTAACTAAGGTTAGTAGGTCAGAATTAAACAGTGCGTTTGGAGACAGTCTTGACTTTTGATATAGAAACCACATCTCTGAGTTACACTAGGCTCATTGCTGCAAAAACTGCCTTCATAGTAAAACAAATAGAGCCTAACTCAGGGATTTAGCAGTTGATCGTACACAGCTGAAACTGTAACTACGGACATGTGTTTGGCCTGTCTTACTGCTCGCTTTTGGCAGGCTACCAGTGGCCCAGTAAGTCCTTTGATTTACAACATTGCAGAGCAACTAGATTGGGCTCTTAAAGTGGCACTGTCAAATATCAGAATTCCAAATCTTTGAAAACAACTGAAATAGAAAAAAAAACACACGACGAATTAAGGCCAAAGGTGTCATCATCTTCTTCTTCATCCTTCAGCAACACTATTGTATCATTTTGTGATGTCTTTGTTTTTAAATAGGAGATGTTAAGCATGGAAAAGGAGCTATATGTCTGCAAAACTGAAGCACAGAAATTTTGTTCCTTTTCAGTAATGAGCCTTGGTGTCCACATGGCTTCTTTGAGTGCAGCATTTGGAGTTAACGGGTTGTAAAGATCAGTGTAATTTTCGCTCAACGTAGATAACCTAACACTGAAAACTGAGTTCCGTGTTATATTGTTTTTAGCTCTGGACATAGGAATTAAATAGACTATCATCACTCACTCCTTTATCTTTGAGTCAAAGTACAAATATACTTTCAAAAGGAAAGCTGATTGTGAATAATTATTTTTTTTAGAAAAGTACTGCAGTAGTTGGTGTTTTTAAGGAAGATAAAGGGCTGGAAAGTAATGCCACAAGTCCTCATCAGTCATTCGTTAGGGACAAAATCCAGGATGCCTCCATTCAGTGTGAGCTGCATGCATTTTAAATATTTTATCTAGTTTGGGGAATCAGATTGCCACCAAATTATATTTTGGTTTTCACTTTTACTCTGTGGACATAAAATACATTTGGGCTTGAAAAATAATTCACTTCCTAATTCTCAAGTAAATTTTAAAAGTAGTCAAAGTAGCTGTTTGTACAAAGAACAAGATAATCCTGGGTCATTTTTTTTTTTTCCCTCCAAATGGCTTGTATTGGGGTAGAAGAAGGAGTTGTCTGTTGTTTTTAATAATTAAGTAGCCTTCCAAAGAAAGTGATTGAAATCTAATCCTCGGACCACTGGAAGGTTTCACATTTCTCTGGGAAGCAGATTTCTTCTAAGCTTGTGTGTTATTGATCTATTAATGATGATACTGATTAGAAAATAGAACCTCATTCGTCAGTTAGGACACACTGAGCACTATTAGCAGAAGGAAACGCTGGATGTGGTGGTGCTGACACTATGACAGTCCTCACAAAGCTCGCTCTGGAGTCGTTACTCAAAGTGTACCTTCTATAGGGTTTAACTTTTCATCAAATACTATTAACCATGGATGGATGGCGCAAAATAATTTTAAGCCATTTTATATATGATCATTTTCTAAATCTAGAGACTATTCAATTAGGATATTTTAACAAAAATAGTAAAATTTCAACTCTGTAAAGCATTTAGTTTCTAAGGAATTATTCAGTTCAGTTCAGTCACTCAGTTGTGTCTGACTCTTTGCGACCCCATGAATTGCAGCACACCAGGCCTCCCTGTCCATCACCAACTCCCAGAGTTCACTCACGTCCATCGAGTCAGTGATGCCATCCAGCCATCTCATCCTCTGTCGTCCCCTTCTCCTCCTGCCCCCAATCCCTCCCAGCATCAGACTCTTTTCCAGTGAGTCAACTCTTCACATGAGGTGGCCAAAGTACTGGAGTTTCAGCTTTAGCATCATTCCTTCCAAAGAAATCCCAGGGCTGATCTCCTTCAGAATTGACTGATTGGATCTCCTTGCAGCCCAAGGGACTCTCAAGAGTCTTCTCCAACACCACAGTTCAAAAGCATCAATTCTTCGGTGCTCAGCCTTCTTCACAGTCCAACTCTCACATCCATACATGACCACAGGAAAAACCATAGCCTTGACTAGACGGACTTTAGTTGGCAAAGTAATGTCTCTGCTTTTGAATATGCTATCTAGGTTGGTCATAACTTTTCTTCCAAGGAGTAAGCATCTTTTAATTATCATTAGCATCTTTTTAAATCACTTGAAAGTTATTAACCTCTGTGGTTCTCTTTAATTTGATAGGTATTAAAGTTTTTTTTTAATTTATTTAATTTATTAAATCTTCAGTATTTTGTACTTGGCTTTATCCGTATGAGGCAGACAGCTATCTCTACCTGTCTTCTAGGGTATTTCTGAGGGTTTGCCGGGGAGAAAAAGATTTGCATTTTACAATATATTTGGGAGCTTGGGTCTAGAATTAAACCTAGGCTTTAGGGCCAGACCCACCACATACTGACCATGCGACCTTGGATGAGTCACTTGTCTTCTATAGGCTCAGTCTAGCAATATTATAGTACCTACTTCATAAAGTTATAAAAATTGTGTTACTCTACAGAAAGTGCTTAGAACTGTGTCGATAAATGTTAGACATCATTGCTGTTTTTATTGTTGTTATTAATACATGTATTTTATGTCATACTTTTATGTTGTAATAAAGTATGCAACATGACAATACAGTACAGTATAAGTCAGCTATTTCCTCTGCTCTCAATCCTTTGTTCATTCTACTGACTCACCCTGGGTGATCTCAGCTCACTCTCCTGGCCCCAACACAATCTAAAGAGTAACAGCTCTTAAATCTTAACCTCCAGCCCTGTCTTCTCTCTGTACATTAGCCCTGTACAGCCAACTTCCTGCTGAAGGCCATCCCTTAGGACATCACACTCAGCTCACTGTCTGCTCTCTCCACTTTCCCATAAACCTTCTCTCCCATCCATTTAGGAATAACTATTATAAATTCTTCTGGAGTTCTGTATCTATCTTTTCTTTTTAAAGTAGCAGAAAGCCAGCAAAAGGAAGGAACTTATAGTTAAATGATAGGTAGAACTGGGTAGTGGAGGAAAAAATCAGATTCATCTCCCTTTCCCACTCCCCAACCCCAAGTCTTAGCCAAGGATAGATTCTACCAAGATTTATAGTAGCCTGAATCTGTGTTGAGAAAGGTTTGCTCTGATATGAACTGGTGCCTCCTACTTAATAAATAGATATTAACCAAATACTTTATGTTACTTGTTATTCAAAAGCAGATGATAGGGTAAAAGATTCTGTTGCAGCCTGGGACTGTTCATTCACAGTTCCCAGCTAGCCAGCACTCTCTACCATTGTTGTATTAGCCTTGCCCTACAAGCCTGAATCATTCATTGCATTGTGATCTGATGGGCTGGTCTCACCTCTTGGTGCTGCAACATGATGCTTCTCTTTTCAAGCATTTTCAGGACCATATCATCATTTTGCAAACAAACCAGTTGAATGGTTCAGCTCTCCCACACCCCTTGCCACTGTTCCACCCTAAATATAAGAAAGAACAGACAGCCACCATAGACATATTCAGACTTGAAATTAGCTCAGATTGTTAGAGCACCCCAAAATGAGAGCTGCTTAAAACAAACCAAGAGCCTGAATGTATAAGAACCTCATGTTTTAAATGACAGGGGATTCTGTGACAGGCTCTTAGCTTACTAGTTGGCATAATGTAGCATAATTTAAGGTTCTTATACTTTAATATCTGCAAATGTCATTTCTGATTGTAGAGTATGACTTCTCTGCCTGATTTCATATTCTCGAAAGAACACCAATTTAAAAGAAATTGAGTTCTCCTAACCCTACGTGACCCCCTGCTTCTCTCTCACAGTTATCAGTCAAGACAGAGGGAATAGCTAACGTTGAAATCTTGATTGTGTTTTATTTGTATTTCATCTTTGAACTTACAGTTAAGATCAAGCAGCTATTTCTTGTTTAAAAATCTATGGAATTTATTAAGTTTTATGTATAGATTTCATGAAATACTTACGTTGAATTTTTTGTCTGTCTTTATATGCTGTCTTCATGCTGTCCACTGTAAAATGTGTGAGTTATTATAAACTCAGCATCATAAATCAAGGGACAGATGATATAAAAGATTACCGAATGCATTCCACTGATTCCATTCAGTTGACTTTTTTTTTTTTTTTTCCTGCAGGTCATAAAGCTGAATATATGACTACAAGGTAGGAAAATATTTTAACGTATTCATTGCGCCTCACTCTCTTCTCTCTTTTAACCAGCAACCAATTAAATGTTGCAAGAATGAACATATTTTGTTAATGAACTTGTAAGATAGTTTGGGCTTGACAAGACAGTAACAGGAAGTGTTTGGGGTTCTCATGAAACCAGATTTGCCCTGGCAGATCTGAGGGTTTCCTACTGGAATTGTAAAGCTCTTTAATGAATAGTCTCAGTTTTAAAAAAAAAAAAAGGATAGAAATTGAATGGGTTTGATTTATCTAATCCAAAACACTTTAAGTTTCTAAAAAGAGTCTGATAAGACTTTTGGTAATTTAATTAACAAGCAATATTATGTGCGTATATACAGTGTCTTGCTTCTGTATGTCATAAAAACTAGAGCTATGTTGAATATTGTTGGATTTTAGCTCAGTCCCTGTTTGGTTTGCTTTAAAACTTTAACTTTTAATGCCTAGTACAGTATTGCAGTTCCTTTTGTTCTTCCTTTTTTCCCCCCTTTTATAAATTCTTGGAAGGATTTTGAAGCTACTGCTGAGAAGGAAAAGCCTTTTTGGATGCAGATTCTGATTTGGGTTCGGGAAAGTTTACGGCAACTTTTCTTTTTCTCTGCCAACATTTGTGCAACAGCCAGAAATTATTCTAATTGACATAACGAGACATTGCACTTTTATTTTTATTTTTTTTAATTTTTATTTTTACTTTATTTTACTTTACAGTACTGTATTGGTTTTGGCATACATTGACATGAATCCATCATGGGTGTACGTGAACTCCCAAACGTGAACCCCCCCCCCCACCTCTCACCCCACATCATCCCTCCGGATCATCCCCATACACCAGCCCCAAGCATCCACATTGCACTTTTAAAGTTGAGTTCTCTTTGAGGTAGGAGGCATTTAGAACACTGGTGTGTCTGTTGCAGTAATGGTCAAGTTGATTTTCAGATTCTGTGATGTTCTTGCTAGGTTGTTTATTCAAAAGGAAACCCCTCTTATATCTTGGTGAACCAACCAGAAAGATATAGCTACTAACTTACCTAAACTTTATGAAAATACTAGTTTTTCTTCCCTATGTCAGTAACAAAGAGGCGTATTACTCTTGCATAGTTATATATCAGTTGCGTCACAGTTAATGTCTCCTTTACGTATCAACTCTTTTACCTGTTTGTAAATTATAATTCATATAAGCTACCCTTTTAAAAGATCTTTTTAAAGGCAGAAGTTCAAATATGTAAATTCTCAATGACTGCTATTAATATAACTGCCCAGCAGACTGGAAGACCCCCTGGAGAAGGAAATGGTAACCCACTCCAGTATTCTTGCCTGGAGAAAACCACGGACAGAGGAGCCTGGCGGGCTACAGTCCATGGGGTTGCGAGAGTTGGGCACAACTTAGCGACTAAACCACCACAGCAGACTTAATGTTCACATCCTTCTGACTGGTACTTCCTCTCATCCACATGGGCATTCTGCATGGAAAGCCAGATTACCCAGAAATTGTGTGGCAGGTACAGGGCCAGAACGAGTCGTACAGTTGGAATGTTGAATGAAAGTAGAGTCTGGCGTCCACCTGGCGTGCACATAGTAGAGCCAGAGCCATCAGTACACCAGTCTGCCTGCCAAGCCAGCTCCGCCATGGGAAGTACCTTGATGAGCTCTCAGACGATTTATTCTAACCTCAGGTCCCTCCCACAGCTTTAGTATTTTCACATTTGCTTCATACTTTAGATTTATCAGGAGAGGCACTTCTCAGACTTTTGGTAGAAGACTCGAGACATTCTTCTGTTAGCCTCAGCCAGAGGTACTCTGCATCTCTAGCGATGCGGGAATAATTCTCCAGGGCTTTGCCTCCAGCTGCAGTATTTGCTTGTCCCACTAATAAGTAACCAAACAGAATGAGCTTGTGTTCCTATTCCCTTAGCTTCATCAACTGCTCCAGATAGCACCAGATGTGAAGTTCTATTGGACCTTGTCATAATAACCACATTTTTCTAGTTTCTGTAGTTGATGCTTTGTCTTCCTGGGGCCTTGCTGACTCTGGAGGGACTGTCCCTCTAACGGTTAGTCAGTTCCTAGAGATAGTAAAGGGCTTTCTTACGAGTGTGCCTTTTGTATATAAAGCAACCAGTCCAGAACCCATACCCTCAACCACCTCCTTTTTCAAGCCTTTATACGTAGGGCTGCTATTTACCTTCCCCAGTCACCCGAGGCCAGTTGCCAGACAACTAGGGACAGCTCCCATCCCCCAGAGCCCACTGAACGTATTCAAGGACTTGTCATTCAGTCACTGAGTTGTGTCTGGCTCTTTGTGACCCCATGGACTACAACACTTCAGGCTTCCTTAGCCTTCACTATTTTATGGAATTTGCTCAAACTCATACCCATTGAATCGATGATTCCATCCAGTCATCTCATCCTCTGTCCCCCTGCTTCTCCTCCTGCCCTCAATCTTTCCCAGTACTAGGGTCTTTTCCAGTGAGTTGGCTCTTCACATCAAGTGGCCAAAGTATTGGAGCTTGAGCTTCAGCATCAATCCCTTCCAGTGAATATTCAGGGTTGATTTCCTTTAGGATGGACTGGTTTGATCTCCTTGCATTCAAGGACTAGCCAGTCCTAAACCTGCTTACCCTTCCTTGCATATTCCTTCCCATGGGAACCACAGCAAAGGCTCACATTTTCCCTCACTGTTTCTTCCTCCTGACTGATATTTCCGCATGTGCCCCTCACCCCCATGCAGTAGCATGCCCCCACCTCTTGGGAACTGTGAGTAAGAAACAATCTTTCCAATGACAGTTGTCTTCTGATCTGTTGGCCTTACCATACTTGAATAAAAATAAGCTATGCATTTAAAAATACTTCTAAAATAAGGAAAAGAGTGGATGAAGTCAAGAGCATATGGTTAAATCCATTGGTGGGCAGTTGTTTTGTTTGTTTATACCCACCAGATCCTTTCTTCAGTGAATGGCACAGAATTCAGTGTAGAAACGAAGTTTCAGCAATTTCAGTAATAGTAGTTTATGACTTTCTACTTGGAAGAATTTTCCATATTTGCTTCTAGACACTTGCAAAGGCTCCTTTCAGCCTCTCAAGCACCGTGGAGCTTCAGGCATTGCTTGCTGTACACCCCATCAGTTATATGAGCCCACCTGTGGGAAAGTCTTAAAATTTGGCTATGGAAGGCAGTATCAGCAAGTTTGTTCCCCTGGCTATCACAATTGCTGTAGTGATATCTTAGGAAGGTAGCCAGGCTTCAACATAAACTCTTGGGCCTTTATTTTTAAACTGATCTTTTTGAACTTTAATGAACTGAAAAGGAAGTTCTTCCTAGACAGTTTGCAGCTTAATAAGGGGCTTTACCTGATTTCCAAGTGTGGTATATACCCTTATGAAAGTGAAAGTGTTAGTCACTCAGTTGTGTCCGACTCTTTGCGAGCCCATGGGCTGTAGCCCACCAGTCTCCTCTGTCCATGGAATTCTCCAGGCAGAAATACTGGAGTGGGTTGTCATTCCCTTGTCCAGGGGACCATCTTCTCAACACAGGAATCGAAACCAGGTCTGCTGCATTGCAGGCATATTCTTTACCGTCTGAGCCACCAGGGAAACCCATGTAACCTCGTATCTGCCTTCTAAGTAAGAAGGAGTTCAAGTCGGAATGTCCAGAGAGAGGTCTTCAGTCTCTTCTTCCATGTATTCCTTGCAAGAGAGTGTAGAAGTTGAGTCATGTGATCCTGGTTCTCTTTGTTCTAAAGGGAGAGGACAGAAGCTTCCCTCTTTCCAGTTACAAAGCAAGATGATGCATGGTTTCTAAACATCGTACATGGTACCCTGGATGTGCCTATGCCAGAGAGACTGACTTGTCCATCACAGCAAGTAGACTAGGGATGGAGAGAGTTCAAAACAGAATAAACAGGTGCATCATAATTCTCTCCAGATAGTCAGGTGATGAACTAGTTTCTTTTAAAGAAATAATAATTCATGTGAGCCTGGACCCACTGTCCCTAGAAGTAGCGTTGAAACAAAACTCTATTTTTCACTTGTGACCCATTAATAGCTTCTTTTACATAAAATAAAATCCTATTAACTACCTGAGGGATATCAAATAGATGTAATGTTATTTGCCTTGAAGAATTACATTGCAAGTAAAAATATTACATTTAATTTATCATATTGGGATCTTTCAGAGTCTTCACTTTTATGACATGTTGTGTTTTTTGTGTGACTTACAAGTTGAATAACACAGGTGTTGGTTTATAATGCTTGGCCAAAGAGCTTGCAGTTTCATTTGATGATGCTTTCCATTTTTAAAACAAACAAACAAATGTCAGTCACAAGAAAAGAATACTGTGACTAAATAGCTGGTCTAGGTCTTGATGC
>SJYX01003648.1:136604-148758 GCA_006410675.1 Oreotragus oreotragus | reverse complement strand
TAGGTCTTGATGCATAAGTCAAAGTAAATAAATGGAAAAGGGAAAGGACTGTTTTCCTCCTTGGGTGGGAGTGGGGGTGGGGAAGGAACACAAGAATTCCTGTGTCTTGTAATTTTGATGTGACCTATGGGTGTTTCATTTGTTGTTTGATTTCTGCCATGCTCAGTAATTATATTCCCTCCCTTAGGCCTCCAAATGTTCCCCCTAAGCCCCAGAAACACAGGAAGTCCAGACCCCGCTCACAGTATAATGCTAAGTTGTTTAATGGGGATTTGGAAACATTCATCAAGGTACTGGCACCAGCCATCTGGGTGGCTGATCTCCATGCTTCTTACTATAATGGTCTCAGCCTCTCGTAAAAGGAGGCAGGTCATTATGTCCAAGTCTGTCCTGGGGCTCTTTGCTTTCCCAGAAAATCAATATAATATTTCCTGAAGTCAGAGAGGAAAGACTGTTTGGTTCGAGTGCCTTCAGAAGAGGGAATAAATGTGGGTATTATTATACTAGCAAAAGAGAAAGCCCTCTTCTTAAAAAAAAAAAAAAAAAAGCCATAATTTGTACAAAAGGAAAAGAGCTGCCTGATAAAATGCTTTAGCTCTACTCATGCAAATGAGATGGCGCAAAATGTGTCTTGAAAGTCCATTGTTAGGCTAGCTTTGAAGCACAGCAAGTTTTGATTTCCCATGACTTGAGGAATTCATTATATTGGACAAATTGTAAGGCCCTGTGGTCTGTATCTGGATCTCTGCTGTGTTTACTCTGTCTTCTTTTTCACCCTGTATTTCTGATAATGCTTCTAGCCGAGGACGAAGGAATTCACACGCGAGACACCAGGTACTGTGCTCGAGGGAAGTCGCGGGCACAGCCTCTTTCACTCTCAATACCATTTTCAAATCACAGTCATGCTTCTTCAACCGGATTTTTTAAGGTCTTTAAAAGAAAAGTGTTTGCAGTTGGAAGTTAGACCGGTTTATAAATAGGTTTGACTTAGAAAAAATTATAGAAATCAAACACTAATTTTAAGGGAAGTAGTCCTCTAGTAAAACTGGGTAAATGCTTAGGTTTTACATTATGTATTTGGCAAATACACCAAATTTTGTATATATTTGATAAGAGAACCAATATTAAATACCAAGTGCACATTTAATACTGGATATTGGACCCTCATGTAAATTATACAGAATAGAGAAGAACAACCTAGGATGCAATGTTTCCAAAGACTGAATTTATATAGGAAACTACATCATTGGTAACCTCCCTTAATAATATGTTACGGTGTCTTACTTTCTTTAAAGACAGATCTTTTATTGAATATGTACACTAGTGATTACAAAATACGTGTGTGTGCATGTATATGGATAGATAGACACATACAAACATACATACATGAAGAAATTTAAAGCCTCCCCCAACCTTTAAAAATGAATCCTAACCCTGGAACTGAGTGAAAGCCACTGGACAACCTAAAGAGCAATCATGAGTCTGTTGCTATTAGCCTTAAACCCAGAAGAGCCTTATTGGCTCTAATTTAATATAAAATTATTGTCAAATTTGATTATCTGGTTTCCCAGCCCAGGGATTACAAACAGGGGCAAATTAGATGGAGAGAAGGGAACAATCAAATGAAAGCGCTGAGATGTGCAGCTGATGGCCTGGCAGAGAAGGAGAATATAGAACAGCTTGAAGAGGCAGATGTACGTTTCCCTTATATTTGATAACACAGTATAAGAATGACTGCTTAAGATCATAGAAAGGCACATATTATGTTTTTGAAAGATTTTTCATTAAGAATAGTTAAAGGAAACCAAATTTAGGCATGAAAGGAGGAGCAAACCACTTAGCATGGAAGATTAACTTCTGTAAGCTCCTCTTCGTTCCAGATAGGGTGTTAAAGGATCTTTGGTCCTAGCAGTGAAGCAGCAGGTATCGTGATCTCTACACTTTTGAAAAGTGCTCAGTCAGTTGAGAGCCCCACAATATCACTGTAACACAACAAAGGAAAACTATTTTTCCTCTATTTCCCATGGGGAAACTGAGACACAAAGGATTTGTTTGAATGGTCAGTGGAGCATAGCCCATTGCTTCACTTCCTGTAAAAAATTTTCTACCAAAGCATCTGGTGTCCATGAAATTAAATTAAGACATGCACATTCATTATTTCTTGACTCTAAAATTCATTATATGAAATGAAATACTAATGATAGCTGAAAGATTAGCAATTAGCTGAGTAAAGGTGAAAATAATTTTAAAATAATATGAAAACCTAAGACATTTCTATTTAGAACTTTCTTAGTGCAAACATTTTTCTTTTAATAACCTTTTATTCTTGGTTTCCCTTTTTGTTTTAATACTGAGTTCAGCCAGGTTGCCAACTAATAGTCTCCTTTCATCATTTACATTTAAATATTTGTTGCTCTTCTAGATTACAGTGTTACAGGAATTGTTCCTATAAAGGTTACATTGCCTGAAATAAACTTGTATCCTAAAGAAAAATCCCCTCTCATAGTCAGTAAGTTTTGATAAAAATAATATGGCCATTCTTGACCCAACTAGTTCACATTAAAAAAGCATTTTTATTCTTCAGGATCTTCTTTAAGAAATTAATAAAGCTTATGCTCCTGAAACGAAGTACCCAACTAGAGAAACTTAATGCAGGCTCCAGAAATAATTGAGCCATTAACTGGTTTATACACTGTTTATATTGTCTTAAAACTGAAACTGAAACTCTCCCTCAAGAAGTATATTACCCATTCTAGGAACAATAAAAAGTTAGATTGCTGGACTACAGTCTATTCCCACTCCTTCCACTGTTACTTAATTGGAAAGGTTAGTGGATTCTTAATAGTTCTAACATACTGAGACAACCAAATTCTTCTTGTGTTGTAGAATAAAATTTCCCATGAATTAGTACCTAATTTCAGCTAATCATTTGAAATCTTCATACTTCCCTTAAAGTGCTAATTCCTGAAAGAGCAAAGTCTGAAAAGTAGATGAACAATAACTCCATAGTCAGTAACCTTCTTTAACTACATGGAGTGCATGGCATTGACACATATTTAACTGTGACCTCAGCAGCTCCTTCATCTCATTTGTCATCCCATACATGTCTTAATACATTTGCAGAATTCACAGTTGTTCAGTAGAGTGCGATGCCTATATTACAAGATGTAGAGAAAGAAGGCCAAGAAATGTTCCTTCTAAGAAAACAAGATCTAATGGGGTGCACATTGGTGCCATTTTTTTCCTCCATCCTTAAAACATGAAAAAATAACAATGAAAAATCTTTAGAGGGTAAGTCAGATCTGATGCAAACTAAATAAATACATGGCACATTATGAGCAGCTGGAAAGCAATTCTCATGCATCTGGAAACACATAAACCCTTTATAACTGTCATCATCTAGCTGGTGGATTCTCGGGGGTGCTACAGAGAGGATCCTGAGATGGCTGAACGGGTGTGTTTGTTGACTAGTACAGTCAGTACTAGTACAGATGCTACGGTTAGAATATACTGAGCTCTTTTTAGATCCATTAGATTAATTACTTGAGTAAGTAACCTCTTTAAATATAAGTGATTTACATAATTCATTTTGGTATATGAGCCTACATGCAAATAGAAAAGGTGAATTAGCTATGACATCCTTAGGCATAGCAGAGTAAGTTGAAACAGAATTGCCTTCAACATATTTAATTTGGTTTGCCTCAGAACTGAAATATACCTTTGGTCATATGTAGTTTTATATTTGGCCCTTGAAGAATATTTCAGAGAGAGTGTGTTTGGAAATGATCATCTAAATGAATGAAATGCATTCCTTAATTAGGGTTAAACTATAAGCTTTAATGTTATGTGTGATTTGTGCCTCTGCTCTGCTGTTAACTGGTTTCTATCTCTTGACCCAGGACTCAGGACAGATCATCCCCCTCATTGTGGAAAGCTGTATTCGGTTCATAAATCTCTATGGTAAGCCCTAAACTGCAGTATTCTTACCTTAAACAATTGCTAGGAGTCTTGCAGTAAATGTGTCTTTCCTTTTAATACTTAATGGTTGGAAAAAAGGGGACCTGGAGGATGTGATGGACTCTCTCATGTTCTTTCCCTTCTGTTATCTTTAGGTCTTCAGCATCAGGGGATTTTCAGAGTGTCTGGTTCCCAGGTGGAAGTCAACGATATTAAAAACTCATTTGAGAGAGGTAATTGCACGCCTGTACCTATAAGCAAACTTTGTTAAAAAGTCATCATTTTCTGTAGAGAAAAGTGGCATACTCATCCTATATGTCTTTAAAACCTTTCTCTGCATTTATTTCTTTTTGGATGTTGAATTAAGAATCCATTTAGAATAGCTGAGAAATGAAGCCAAAATCATAAGGCTTTGTTATCAAGTCTAGAAAAGCATATGGGTTTTGTATCCTTGGTTTAGGACCACCATTGGTAATCCTCAGCATGCTGTCAAAGGTGGCTCATGAAAGGGTTCTAGAAAAGTGGCAAGAACACCTGTGGCCTGCATAGCAGGTGTTTGAGGTGACTCATCCAAGCTTCATGTCTACTCCCTTTGTCAGGAACTCTTCTTCCTCTTATTGCCATCTCCAGACTCCTTCCCTGTGACTTTGGTTGGTGCCTTATTCTTGATCCCAATTGACTGTCAAATAAGTCCTCCTAAACTGTTCATTAGCACATTATGATGAGTATCAGGCAGACCTAGAATCAAATCACACTTCTGCATGTACTAATTGTATGGTTTGGGTAAAGTGACTGATCTCTTACTTTGGCCTCAGTTTCCTCACCTGCAAAATTCTAGGATTGGTGTAAGAAATAAGATATAAGCCATGAAAGTGCTTAACTCTTAAGTGGTGGCTCTTAGCTCATAATGCTCTCCTATTAAAATGATTTGTCTTATGTCTACTTTTGGATGCATCTGCACCTTCCTGCCCTTGCCTGAAAGTCAAGCCAAGGATGCAGAGGGAGGGACACCATGGCTTGGAGACAGGGCCACCTCTCTTGGTCCCATTTGTCCTGACTCAGACTTGTTACAAAGCCACGTTTGAAACCATGATTGAAGAGGTCAACTTGGAGCCAGATTGTTTTTCCTTTTCCAAATCCTCTGAGTGATATGATGTATAGAGCAAAGGAGTCTCCCCTCAAGAGCTAAGTGTCCAAGTCTCTTACATGGACCATATTCAAGATAAATTGAAATATAGCAAAGCATCACATTCCTGTGCCACCCATTGTAGGCAGAAATGGTTTTCTTACTTTTCCTTGGACATTCCCCTGGTATTTGTTGTTTGTTTGTGATCTCTTTGGGTGAGGCTTTCTCATGGTGGGCAAAAAAAAAATTGTTTTGGTGAATTCATGTTCAGTGATTTCCTGCCCTAGAAGCAGAGAAAAAGGAACCACAAGTCCCTGAAAATAAACTGCCCCAAGAAGCAAAGAAAAGTTAAAATGCAGTGTACAATTTTTGTGAACTTTAGAAGAGCAGAACTATGAATAAAAAAGGAGTTTGATTTAAGGATGCACATTATGTTGAACTTCTTAAGAATTTTATTTCAGTTGAGTTCTCAGGAATGTGGACTAGTCAGGTCAGTTACCTAATATTTTAAAAGCACCCACCATAAAGAATAATGTAATTTCAGGTTTGTGATATATAAATTTCCCACTTTTTATATACGTTCTTTGGTACTATTAAGGATAGGTTTTCAAATTCCTGTCTGATTTCAAAATCTCCTATTGCTGAAGTCAACTTTCAGATATGCTATTAACACCACCATTCACTTTGAGAAACACTTATTTAATGGTATTTAATGTAGGTATTCACAATTTGTTGAGTCCTATAATATTTCTGATAAATTTTCCTGATCCATACAGCATAGCCAGCCAGACCTATGTTGTTTCTTTTTCCCCAGTAGGATACAAGACAGAGAATGTAGTATTTGAATTCATGTCAAACTACTATTACAGATTTTAGCTTTTTTAAAAAAAAGTTGGGTCCAATTATAAATCCCACAATATTTTATTTTAAGTTTTTAGGTAATTTGTAAGGGATTATTTGGTAGCATATGATATAAAAAAAGCTTTATTTTGGCCAACTATTTTTAGGTTAATCATGGGGTAGAATATCCAAACCAATTAGTTTAATTTTAGTAGCATGTAATCTTTTAGTAGCATGTAATTAAAAGATACATGTATATATAGAAATGTGTGTGAGTATAGAAACATATTTTTGTTCAGAAATAAAAAGAGAAGCAATGTGCATGTAAGTAATTTGTTGGGTTTTTTTTAGGTGAAAACCCTTTGGCTGATGACCAGAGTAACCGTGATATTAACTCAGTTGCTGGCGTTCTAAAGCTCTACTTCCGTGGGCTGGAAAACCCCCTCTTTCCTAAGGAAAGATTTAATGATCTGATTTCTTGTGTCAGTAAGTGGGCTATGTTATTGTTTGTTTGTTTGTTTTTCCTCAATTCTTTCCCCACCAGAATTATTTGACTAACCACCATTACCCCGTCACCACCAAATTTCTGAGACCACTTGTCTTGGATCCATCGTGACTCATCCAAGCAGCTGTGATCTCGCCCTTTGCTGAGTGGGCTTTGCTCCTGAACATTACCCAGGTTCCATAGAGCCCAAGAGCTTCCCACTTAGTAGCTGGGACAGAGCAGAGAAACAGATGCCAACTCACTGAAGGCAAGGCGGAAGCTGTAAGCATGAAAATGTTAACTGTTTTTTGGCTTTTGGCTCTTGGTTTTTTCCACCATCTTTGTTACTTGGGAAAAAAAGGTAAAAGGAGATAAATGATCATTATTACAGTGCAGGAACAGTAGGTGGTAATTATCTGTCCGTGGGCATCCCCAGCTAATAGGCAGCATGGCTCTGGGAGCATATATGATGTATTATGAAACCCATAATCAGCAGAGCAAAGCATTGCTTTTTCTTCAGGGGGTGGGGGCTCTTGACACTATAGGAAAGAAGGTGAAAATAATACTGAGAATGAGCCACATCCCATATGTCTGTAAACTCAGTGTCCCTTTGAGTCCACGTTCCCAGGCAAGGCTGTTGAACTAACTTAAATTACACGGTGAGGGCTTTTGTGAGAATCAAGCTGTAATGAACAAGGCTCCTCCCCCATCTCCCCCACTACCCACCTGGATCAGCAAGTCTGAGTGACCTCAGAAAATCTCTCCACTCACCCTCCCTTTCCCTTTCCCGTCGCCAGTGCTTTGGTTTCTCACTGGGAGATCCTACTCCTATGTTTTGCCCTCTTTCCTTTTTTCCTTTTGCTTCATGCCAGGCACTCCTCTTGGCACTTTACATGTATGAACTCATTTCATTCTTACAGCCCTGTGATTGATGTTCTCCTGATTTTATAGGTGATGAAACTGAGATGCGGAGAGGTTAAGAAACTTGAGAGGTTAAGAAACTTTCTGGTGAGCAAGGAGGACCTAGGATTTGGACCTAAGCTGTTGGAGTCAAAAGCCTAGGTTCAGAAGGGCAAATTGAGTTTTATATTACCGTTACCACCTCCCACCTCTCCCCACCCATTTAGTATCTTATTTCATTATTTTCCACCTGAAAACAGACTCCTTGGTATGGCCAGTTCATAGTATAAATTTCTTCCTCCATCTGATCTCTCTCCTTTTGTGCACTCATCTCCTGCCACCTGCTCAGTTCACTTTGTTTCAGTGATAGCAACCTGCAGACATGCTGGACCATTTCCCACCTCCATACCTTTGCTGGTGCTGCTATATCTGCTGTCCCTCATGGCCATTTGACATCCACAGGGAAGGATGTGCTGAACTGGCACTCCTCCCAAACTGCCATCCACCCTAGCACCTGAGGCAGCATTAGTCACTTTCTCCTCTACTAATGTTCCATTGTGTACCTCTGTCTGTAATTTTTCTTTAAGCCCCACACTACAATTTTTTAACCACTCTATGTTTCCCTCTACTAGAGAAGAGGCTAGTAAAAAGAGGAAGAAGGCTAGTAAGAAGAGGCTAAGAACATAGATTCTAGACTCTAACAGCCTAGGTCCATGTCCTAGGTCCACATTGCTCACCAGCAAGTTTTTTAACCTCTCTGTACCTTAGTTTCACCATCTATAAAATCAGGAAAACATCAGTCTATATATCGTAGGGTTGTAGGAACGAAATGAGTTGATACATATGAAATGCCAAGAAGAGTGCCTGGCATGGAATCTGTTCAAGGCAATGCCTACATTTAGCTCCACGGGCATGTGAGGTCTTGATGGGTTATTATGTTCTGTAGCCCAAACACTTGGCATACTTAATGCCAGACATATGATGAGTACATAATGCATAGTTAGATAGAATTTAAATTAGGAGTCAGCATTCCACCAAAATCATTTTTAAATATTCATTTATATTTTGGGCTGTATCAGGTCTTAGTTGTGGCTTATGGGATCTTCTGTTGTAGTGTGCAGGCTCTTTGTTGCGAAGTATGGCTCTCCCTCCAGTTGTGGTGCACGGGTCCTCTAGTTAAGGTGCACAAACTCCAGAGCACGTGAGCCCTGTGGTCATGACACACGGACTCTTTAGTTATGAAGTGTTGACTTTCTTGCTCCAAGGCATTTGAGATCTCAATTCCCTGACCAGGGGTCAAACCAGTGTCCCCTGCATTGGAAGGCAGATTCTTAACCACTAGACCAACAGGGAGGTCCCCTCCCCCAAAATCATTTTGTGGGCAAGCACGCCTAAAGCCCTAGATCTCACTGAGTAGGAATTCCCCGATCATAACTGCCTCCACCCCCACCCTGTACAGTCTGATGCCTGTGTGGAATTCAGAAGTGCACCTGTGTGTCCATGTGTCCACTCCACGGCCCTCGCATAGGTTGATCATCACAGCAGCTTCTGACCCAGCTGGAAAGAACTGAGCAGATGCTGTCACACTTCTGAAATTCCCCTTTGGCCATGTGCAAAGATTTTCCTCACCAGCCTAGCCAGAAAGTTTATATCTGCAAAAAATTATAAGCACTCTCTAATGTTCAGTGGTTTTCTAGATACATAGATCATCCACATTTATGTTTACACATAGCTGGGTAAAGACTACTGGGCTCCATTGTCAGTTACTATTGCAGATTCACATCACACTTTCATTGAATGAGAAATACTATTTCATTATGATTATGAAAAGCTGAAGCCTTGGAGGCAGAAAGATCTAGATTCAAATCCTAGCTTCACCACTTAGCAGCTTTGTAACCTTGGGCAGAGATCAATATTTAATCTTTTTAAATATATATTTCTTTATCCACTTCAGAGAGTCTGTGTGAAGCAAAAGGAGACAATCCATCCTAAGTGTTTCTAGCATCATGCCTGGCACACAATGAGCCTCAGTATATGTTGCTCGCAACACATAGTGCAGTATATGTTGTCATCTTTACAACTGTCACAGTTACTCCTACTGCAGACTGAGGTCATGTATGCCAATACCTGGGTTAGCCATTTACCAGTCTTAGTTGTGTTTCTCTGCTTTAATTATTTCACAAACATTTAAAAATGATGTTAGTTTAACCCAGACATTGTGTTGGTTCCGGCATGATTTTTCCCAATACAGTAAATGTGTTACAATAAAAGACAAGCTTTCTTACAAGTAGATGTGAAGCAAAATAAGAAGATCATAAAGGAAAAAAATGGAAAATCTACAGAAATACCTTTTATTGCAAAGAATGCCTTACATGTAATGTTACAGGGGCGCATAAAGAAGCTGCAAAGACATTTCCCCCTGTATTTAAACAATGGATTAATGAAAAATGGATTAATAATCCTTGGGCTAATTTGTATGAAAATAGTCTCTATTGGCAATGAATACCCACAGGACCAACATCTCAAAGAAGCGCGAGTCCCTGGCGACTAAGGCTGCTGTGGTTGCTAGGTGCACACACCAGTAGATTTAACTATGCCAGTAATTTAAGTAGTGTTGTTAATGTTTTTGTTAGTTCTCTAGTTACAGATTCTTAGATGTTGTGCAGTGGTTTTTCCATAAGCCCTGTTATTTTTAGTGCATAATTTTGCAGAATGGAATGTTTTTCAAAAACACTTAATGACACCGAGTATAGCAACCCCATTTCTTCCAACATCTAATCTATTTAAAAGGGGATTCCTGGTTATTATTGATTTATCTTTAGGCAAGCATTTTCTCTTACCAGTGTGACCATGATATACCTGTATTTTTCCTGGATTTTCAATAAATTATTTGAACATGGTATGTCATTCATTATTATATCCTTCCATTAATATTACAGACTTTTGATGATTATTGCCTACAGTGTTGCAAAACTTTCTCAGGATTCAAAGACTTGACTTTTGCATTCAGGAGGTTTAAAATATACTAGAAGAGATAAGATATTTATTCACAAATAAATTCAGTCTAAGTCTGCGATAGAAGCAAAAGACTTAAGAATGTTAGTGGAGAGAGGTCTCATGGAGATCAATTGCTGTTGTCCGTGCCGTCTCCTAATATCCCCTTAATTGGATTTTATTTTCTCTATTAAGGTAATTTCATGTGATATTTGTATAGAAAAACTTCCGTTTTCATCTTTTATTCTAAGAGTTTTTCCCTTTTCATCTTTTCTAAGAGTTTAGATAAGTCTCTGAAACACCTGCTACCTTTTGGTTACCTGTTTTTGAATTGTTTCTGGAAAGATTGTGTGTGTCGGGGGGGGAGTTATTGTGCTATTCATATGCCTCTAAATACCATATTCTCTGGAAGCTTGCAAATGTAGTAAAAGAAAATTTGTCTTAGCATTCTCTCTCTCTTTTTTTTTTCCCCGATGTGCACTGTTCATTTCCAATTCACTACAAGTTTCTTTTTAAAAATTACTTATCTGGATGAAGACATCAAAGGCAACCTAAATTTGAAATAAACTTGCTAGCGTCTCTGTTTCTCACCCAAGGGTTTTTTTTTGTTTGTTTGTTTTTAAACTACCATCCACTTTGTGAATGGTTTTGTGACTGCTCCAGATCGTACCCGCAGAGTCTGGGCAGCTTCTGGAGCGTCTGTGTACTGTGCTCTGAGGCTCCCTGGGCAAAGGTCCAAGTGGCTTGCTCTAGGAGAGCTGCTCAAGCACTTCGTGGTCTTCCCTGGCTGCTTCGGGCTGTGAGCCCGGAAGAAGCATTTGTACTTGATGTGCTGTTATTTAGGGGACTGCTTTTACAAAAGGAAACCTTCTTTTAGGAGGGTTTTTTTTTTTTTTTTTTTATACGTATGGGGCGACAGAGGATAAGACGATTAGATGGCATCACTGCCTCAGTGGACATGAGTTTGAGCAACCTCCAGAAGGTAGTGAAGGACAGGGAAGCCTGGTATGCTGCAGTCCATGGGGTCACAAAGAGTTAGACATAACTTAACAACTGAACAACAACAGCAAAACCAACATTTAGTCATTATAGAAAACATAATATTTAAAAAGCACAGAGTACTCTCCCATGATGCCACTACCCAAAGAGAATCAGTAGTGTGTGTGTATCTGATCCTTGTGTATAGTCATATGTACACGCACTGTTTGTAACAAGCCCAAGTGGAACTATACTGTCCCATTTGTAACCTGCCTTCTTTTTGACTTATTTATTGTAGAAAATTCCAGATGTCTACAGGAGGATACACAAAGATATATTTACATATAAATAATATAATTGCCTTGCTTTAACAGTTTCCATGTGTTAGCCAGATTTGTCCCACATACATTGCTTTTGTATCATCCATCTGACATCAGATCGTTTCATCTGGGTGTGTGTATCTCTGGGAGATATTGCTTCTTTTTTTATGCAACATAGCCACAAAACAATTTTTTTTAAGGTCAAATTCTTTTACATATATATATATACATTTATTTTAGTTGGAGGTTAATTACTTTACAATATTGTATTGGTTTTGCCATACATCAACATGAATCCACCACAGGTATACACATGTTCCCCATCCTGAACCCCCCTCCCTCCTCCCTCCCCATACCATCCCTCTGAGTCGTCCCAGTGCACCAGCCCCAAGCATCCAGTGTCATGCATCGAACCTGGACTGGCGATTTGTTTCATATATGATGTTATACATGTTTCAATGCCATTCTCCCAAATCATCCCACCCTCTCCCTCTCCCACAGAGTCCAAAAGCCTGTTCTATACATCTGTGTCTCTTTTGCTGTCTCACATACAGG